>JXSR01S007357.1:13461-50108 GCA_000969725.1 Ophiothrix spiculata | reverse complement strand
TTTGTTACATTTCCTGTTTATGAAATCTCATTTTACGTTTATAAAATATGTTTAAATCAACTAGGATTATCCAATATTATTATGTAGGCCATATGAATTCTGAGATAAAGTAGAAACAAAATATGTTGATTAACTGAAAATATTATTTACTCTCGACTTCCAGAGTGATGGTACTTCTGTGGCTGGTTGGAATTTATTTAATCTGATAACAAACCACACCATTGATATCAGACACCATAGATTTTGTCTTCGTGTTACAGTTAGGGTGAGTAGTCAATGAGTCTGATAGATGTGGTGAAAAAAAAAACTATCTTCAAAATGTGTACGGTTAACAATTTAATCAGTGTATGAACTTCAACATTGATATCAGGTATCGTAGATTTTGTCTTCGTGTAACTGTTAGGGTGAGTAGCAAACAGAGCTGTAAAATTTGATGAGAACCTGTCTACATAAAAAAGTACTGGTGATGTTGACAATAGCGCAATCTATGGAGCGCAGATCCAGATGCATCAAGGAATTTAAAAAGGGGAATCGGTACTCGCACCCATTTTGATTTCACCGAGGTGTAAATTCTATGGGATGGCAACAATCTTGGATTGTCGCTCATGGAGGGTGAGTTATTGTACCTCTGGTATTTTACGACTCTGCGTGCCTCACTTATAGAGTCTTCGCAAAGGATTAGCGGCAAAATTTGCGTACCTTGATCAGAGCAAGTCGGAATACATGCTACTTGAAACGCAGACACGGTTTGCACGTGAAACAAAATGCACACGCTGTATATGTGTCAGGTGAAGATTTACGCGATCTGTCTGGATATCGGGCCAAACTCCTAATATATCCAGAGGTACAATAACTCTGCTTCATGAGCAACACAAGTTGGTGGCATATCCCGATTCCCCTATAAAAATTCTTTGAGATGCATCCACAACTCCGACATCCAGATCTGAGATCTGCATCTCTGTAGACCGCTTGCACGTACGCATGAACGTTCACAGAGTGCTATACAGCAGATCAGGATCTGATGCCTGTGTAGCCACAATCTACTGCAAAGCAGCTTACAGAGATATGCATTCATATGGATTTGCACTCCTGTGTAGATTGCCTAATATATTCAATATTATTATGAATCGCACCATTTTTAATAGACATAGCAGTGTCTATTATCTGTTGTGAAATATGCTAATAGGTTTTTGCATTAACCTCCCAAGCTTATATCATCATGAAATAATTTCACTTACGCATATGTATTTGAATAAAGCTGTGGTCACAATTACTAGTACGGCTTTCGCGTACGATGTACTGACATTTTCAATGTGACCATTTCTTATGAATTAGTAATGGTCTACAGGTGCAGTATTGCATAACAGATGACGTTAAAATATTGTACAAGATAGTCAAATAATCATTAGCCGTTCATACAAACTATCATGACCATAGCTTAACTTAAAGAGGTGGTGCATGATATTGAATTGCTTATTAATTATTTTGTTTTGTTTTCTTGATTCTTCAACAGAAATTTCCCGATGTATTTGCATTGTGTGTTCTGAATGGTCACAATGCCTTTATGAGCGGCAGTTTTAAACATGCCTTGGGTAAGAAGTGGAACAGATAAAGACATTTTCATATACATTTTGCATTATATCTAGTCTGAGTGGCCTTTCATGAGTGACCGTTCTCAAGATATTTGCAGCTGGTTGCAGTGTGTCTGTTGTGTTTTTTGCCACATTGTGATGACATTCAACATTTTATGTGTGCGATCTAAACTTGCCATGCTATACTCTGTATAAATCTTGAAGTATGCAACAAGCAGCCGAGTTACGCACATTATCCAATATGACGATACAGGGAAGTAAATAAGTTCCGCATTTTTTGAATTAAAACTAAGTAAAAAATCTTTATCATTGTTTGTCCATGTGGTAGCAACAAAATTAGCCGAAAATAATACCAAAATCATGAACGACTCATGTACAAAAATATTAATACGCAGTGATATGGTCTTAATCAATCCTAATCAATCATTATTAGTCTCTTACACAATACAAAACCACCAGTTCACAGTGTTGTAGAATACAAGGGATATGCTATGGATTTTGTAGCAGAGCCTGATAGCTTGCTGCATACTTCAAAGTTTATATGGTATAGAAACACTTTGAAACAAACCCAGCCAACTATTGATAACCATATTTTTTGGGTACAACACCATGTCAGAAATGTTGAATTAAATTCAACTACTTGTAATAACACACTGCAACAATTATGTAAATGAGCTCTGCCATACCGCTTGTACCGTACATATCAAAGACATGATTGTCTGCTGTGGGAACCCATAATACTCCACATTTTTTGTACTCTGAATGTATGTTTGTTTGATGAAATTTCTTTCATAGCTTGTGAATGTGAGACTTGTAATGTTTGTACTTTCCCAATTTTATGGGTTTTTTTCTAAAACACTGGGTGGCCAAATTTATTTTTTAGAATTGTCATTCATGCAACGTTTCAAATTTAACAAACATGGTGTCAAATAAAACCCTATCAACTGTGCAACAGTCTGTTGTTAGATTTCAAAATGAAAGTGTTTCTAGTTATGTTTAGGTGTTTGAATATAAGAATGAACAAATTTAATTTATTTTTCTTCCGATGAAGTGTTAACCCACATGAGTGAGTAAAAGGCCCACTCTGTTTTGGGCACGTATCGAAGCAAAACAACGCAATTATTTGATGGCTGGTGCGAAATATTTGCAGTGTATAAGTAAACAAGTAAAAAGTCAAGAATATCATGGAGAAACTACCACCTACATGACCCCAATGCACTCTTGAATGCATCGAGAGTCTGGCAACTTCTTGGATCTGCAGGAAGTGAGTTCCGTCCACTTTCTTTATAGATCGCAGCAACTACTTTTTGTCTTTATCAATCTTGAATTTCAGGTGAATATGTGCGTGGTTATCGGATGTCGCCTAGAGATCCCATGGTCAATTTCTGTATTGGTCTCTGCATGATACACATAGCATGTCAAAAGTACTCTATGAAGAAACACTCACTTATAATACAGGTAAGAGGCTAACACTAGGAGATTGAATTTGGTCGCATATGGCCATTTTAATTTCATACGGCCACAAACAATTTCACATGGATTTACTGAATCCAAAATAGTTTCTGCTAGCTGCTTATCGTATTCAGTGAATATATACCAGCAAGAATCTTTGTTGTTTATTTTGATTCAGAGGATAAAAATTAACTTAAAATGAAAATTTTAACATTTCATTCAAATCATTTGCAAAGATACTTACTGATTTATATCAACTGAATAGGCTAGCAGCTAGCAGAAACCATTTTGGATTCACTGAATCCATGTGAAATTATTTGTGGCCGTATGAAATCAAAATGGCCATATGCGACCAAATTCAATCTCCTAGTGTAATTCTCTTCTTGAATGCTTGATAACCAGAAATTTTGCGAAGGCTTGGCACCAAAACTTGAGAGACATTCACTCGCAATATTCACTCTGGCTTATTCTCTAAAATTGAGAGTAATATTGATAACAATGCTTGAATATTGATTCAATAGATGATACAACAACAACATCAAATGGCATTTATGTAGCACCTTTTGACCATAGGATACAAATCGCTTGAGAAAAGAGAAAAAGAAGTAAGAGAGAAAACAACCTGTCATTTAGGAAAAGATGGGTTTTCAGGGACTTCTTATAAGTGGTAGAGGAACTGTGATACTCTTTATCATGGGAGGCAAATTATTCCAGAGATAAGAGCCTCAAGCAGAGGAAACCCTTATCACCAATAACTGTATGTGTTTGTGGAACAGACTCAGTACAGTAAGTAGAAAAGGAGGATCAGTGCATAAGCAGCTATCTGGTGAGTTTGGATAAGAGAATGTTAGCATTAGTTAACATTGATATACCCAATATTCAAGCATTGTAAGTGTCATTTCCTTTGCATTTGACCAAATACATCATAGCAAATATTACAAGCAAATGTCTCTTGGTTGAGTGAATGTCTTTGGACATGTAGTCTAATATTTAAATTCTGCTAATTTTACTCAACCTGAATTTGCACTTGATTCATGTGTAGATGGGAATCTTATAGTCTTAGTGTTGTATACAAGCTTTGTGGCTGCATGACGTGTATTTTTTGGAAAAACTTGACACTTCTGGTTGTTGCAGCGGCAAAGCTATAATACAAGTTGCTGAGATAATCTATATCGGCAAAATGTTGGCGCACGGGAAGATATTTCAGGTTGAAATGAATTCAACTTTAAAAGCGACAAAGCTGCAAAGCGACAATAAGTATGAAAACAGCAAAGAGAAGTGCAAACAGATTGCTATAAAATGCAATAAATCTAAAACGCAACTGGCATTAATGCAAAACAAGTTAAGAAAAGCTGACGGTTCATTCCATTTTCATATTGCTGCTGCAGTCCCTTTGCGATTTGAGTGAGAATTGAATTGTGTTGCTGTTGCGGTGAATGATATTTATTTGCGTTTGCGTGAAGTATAAATTCAGCTTAAGATTTCAATACCAAGCTGGTTAGAAATTTAAAATAATGTCAAAGAAAACTCTCAAGCTTGAAAAATATCTGGAAGCTTAAACCAAATGTGAATATGTGACCATCCACCACAAACCGTAAGTAAAGTCAGCATTTTTCATTTCGAGATACACAGCAAAAATCATGGGAAAAGTTGTATTCTGACAATTTTTAGATTTTTGCATATTTGAAATGTTCATTATTTGCTCAAAATATTTGAAAAACATCAGTTTACTTCAAAATATTTGAAGAGTAACATTTTCTAGATGTAGTTGAATTGGAAATGTACACAAAATTAAAAACTTTAAAGCAAGATTTCTCAGTTTTTCTTGCTTATCATGCTTTGAGTGGATGTCATAAGAACCTGAAACACATATCATTTTCAATCTGAAAGTATGTTCTATTTGAATATGAAGTAACAAAGTTGTCCTGGGGCCGACTTTCCTGGCAGTTGTAGTGGCTGGTCACATATTTCAAGCTTATTTAAAGATTATGGTATGATTGCTCATCAAAATCCTATTTTCAGCTTCATATAATAGACTAGCACTACAGAGGTTTCACTCTAAAATTTCAGCTAAATTGGACGTACTATTTTAATTTTATTTTCAGTTTTGATTTCATAGTTGACTATTTAAAGGTGGTTGATCCGATCTGGTCAAAAATTTAACATTATAGTTTTTAAATAAATTTTTTGAAGGACCATCACCAGCATATTGCAATTCTGAGTCAAATAGCTTGAGGAAATTTGATGTTACTCGCAAAATGTGTCTCAGAACGACCCATAGAAAACTACAGAATATTTATTTTTGTTAAATAAATTTTCAGTAATTCACCACTATTTTGTCCATATCTCCTTAACAAAACATCATTTGACTGTGGAAATTTACAGGAGTAATGAGAAAAATATGAGCTTTCTTATGGTATCAAAATCTCCAATATGATTTTTGGGTCGAAAAGTGATCTGAACACACACCTTTAAATTTGTTAATGTAATGATGATAACCATTTAATAGACAGATTTTCACCTTTATCTCAGCATAGGACGTGTTTCTTCAACAACATTTTTCATGAGTTATATAACGAAAATCTGAGTAATATTTTTGTACCAAAATCTTAAGCTTTCCCCTTCAGAAAAGTTTCCAATTGTAGTCACTGTCGCTTATCCGAGGTAAAATTTCATTGGGATTATCTTCAGAAATGTAGGTAAAACACATTTAATAAAACTACGAAATTTAATTGGCAGAGTCCAAGATAAAATTTCACATTACTTCCACTGGGAGAAATATGCTTCACACTCCTGACAGTTTCTGTGCAGTTTGTTGCTTTGTAGTTTTAGCATATGTTTAGTTTGATCATTTTTTTTCTGTTTGAGCTAAGTGACAATCATCATCATCATCATCATCATCAGTCGACTGCACAGCAGGTCATCACAAGATTCCTCCAGTCACTTCCGTTTTGGGCCAAGATGGAGATGGCCTTTGAAAAACAATTGAGTGACAATATATTTTTTTTTTGCTGTGAAAGTTGAATTCGTTTGCGATAGATTGATTTGTCACTTCCTTAACCTAATCGATATATCAGCAAAAAAGATGTCATGTAGTGACTAGTGTCAAAACATGAGTGACAAGAGTGCAAGTTAAGGGGTTTTCTCTGAGATGCAAAAACTCCATTTTTTTTCTTAAAAATTTAGCATTTGGTAGATTTTTTTGTGCTGATAACGATTCTAAAATAAAAAATATAGGTCACCGTGCTCGTTTTTGAGATACAGGCATTTCAAAAAGTACATATTTTCCAAAAAAATCACCCGATTAACCATACAAAGTATAGGGAAAACTCCAAAATGTCGATCATTATGTGCTTGTAAAATAGTAAATCCTCCATTTATTTTTTTAATTTTTACATATGTATGTTAAAGCACTTTTTGCGCTCTTCAAAATACTGAAATAAAAAAATATGGTCACCGTGTTAGTTTTCAAGAAAAACAACCAAAACTGGCATTTTTTGGATAAAATTTGATTACTTTGATAGCACATCTAAGTCTGCATATTTCCCGCGTATATATTACGCACCTGGGAGGCGCATGATTAACCAAACGCGTTAGTAAAGCATGCGTTCAGTGTGCATTGAAATTTGAGCACGCAAAACGGATGCAAACATTTTTTTGATTTCTTACTATTTATGAAAAAAATTGTTATCCCGCAAGTCGTAAGCAACTGCATCTCAGAGAAAACCCCTTAAGTATCAGCCTTGGTTTTTAATTTTTCTAATGACTGCTTCAAGATCTTCCCATCATGCCTTTCTTCCAATGGGATATTTTGTACATGATGACATGAAAAGCTTTAGTGATAAAACATATCTGAAATGCAAAATTGGGATGAGGTCTGCTAATTGTGCTATGTTTTGTCACTAAAGCTATTCAAGACAACCTATACAAAATATCCCATAGCAAGCAAGGCATGATGTGAAGGTCCTGATATCTTCTTTTATGATTACTCAAGTTATTTGTAAATATGTGTGTTTTTTTCTTGGCAGGGTTTCTCCTTTTTAAAGCGTTATCAAGAATTCAGAGGCAACAGTCAGGAAGTTTCATACAATCTTGGAAGAGCACTACACCAAATAGGTAAGAGTGAGCTGTGTGACTTTATTACGATTTATTACAAAGGGGGTATTAAAATACAAATATATACTGACTTGAAGATCTCTGGTTAAAACAATGGACCTGAAGTGACTAAAAATTTAGCTATTTTACTGATCTAATCCAGAGGTCTGAAAAAGTCAGTATAAATTTGTTTTATATACTGTATTAATAAATTTTAGAATAATGTGATTTTTTCCTGTCCAATGGCTTAATTTATTAATTAATCTTATCAAAATAATGCACACTAAGGCAAAAAAAAGAACTCTGTCTCAGCTTCCTTAGGCCCCTAAACCCTAAACGTTACACATTTTTTTTTTTTTAAGTCAAAAAGGCTATGCGGATGCGGAAATCTTTTTTTTTATTACGTTTTTCGGTCACTTTTTTTTTAGGGCGCGGCCAAATTTTTTCCAATTTGTTTATCTCTCGATGTAAGAAAAAAATAAAAAAGCAAAAAATCTCCTGAAAACCTACAAAAAAAAAAGAAATGCGGTAAAATGTTTAACCCTATGCATGCGGGAAGCTGAGACAGAGTTCTTTTTTTTCTTTGGCCTAACACCATGCTTACCATACTGCAAGAAATACATAGGTTAATGCACCTAATAGCTTACGCGTGTGAGTTTTAAGCGCGCATACTTTTTTGCGTGAAGGTTGCTTCGTGTTGAAGATAAATGACGCAGCTTTCAAAATCCGTAAATAGTCTTTCAAAAACCTGGAAATAGTTTTATTCAAAGAACTGATTACGGCTTTTCTCAGGTGGTTGAAACTAATCAAAATCCAGTTATCGGGTGTAAACCAATCAACACGCTAAAATTTATTAATACAAAGTTTTAAAGGTCACCCAGAACGGAAGGAACTACCATACTCACTCATAGAATTCAACAATTTCCTGACCAACAAATTCTTTAAATTAATATATGAAGAGAGTGTTTCCAAAAGGGAAGGTAATAAGTCCAAAAAAGTGAAATGGTAGAAAAACACCATTTTTTAATTACAGGCCCATTTGACAATTAATTCAATTGTGAAGGGGGTTAAATGTTAGGTCATACAGTAGTGACAAGAAACATCTCAGGGATCACGTTTAATTGTAATTAATCTTTTGTCATTTAATTTTTGGTGGATTTATTCTCTTTTGGAACAAAAATGTTAAATTTCAGTGGAGTTTTTTTGGAACTTTTGGAACGAAAATTTTTCATTTTGGGGCAAAATTCACACAGTAAAGTATATGCAGAAAGACCCATTATCGAAACAAAAGGTTTTTTGGGGAAAAGAGTTTTATTCCATGAACCTAGACCGTTTATACTGCTCATTGGTACCAATAACTCAATTTTGACAAAAAGTGGAGTTATTCCCTTTTGGACTTTACCTCCATAAAATTGACAAATCATCATACTCTTTTATTGAACCATAGTTGTTAAAGTATTTTTAACCATATTTGACATGCTGGTATAAAATAACCCAATGGTAACTGTGATGTACATTCAGAAAATCAGTGATTGAATTGGACAAATGGATACAGTATATCAATGAAATAAGTGGGAGAATTGTGCTACTTTGCAAAGTGACTATGCAAAGATGCATGAAGGGTCCCATAATAATGTTCCTGGCTATAATTGCTCTGGGTGATCTGTAAAACTTGATGATACCCTGATGTATATAAGCAAGGATTTAAAAAGAGGAATTTGACCACCAAGTTGGCCCATTCTTGAATGCTCATATAGGACCAGTTATTGTACATTTGGCATGTACTGGGTGCATATCTAGCTTGGCTGAGCTCAGAGAATTGAGCATTTGGACGTGGAAACACAGTTTAGCCAATCTGCTCATCTCCCTTTTCCATGATTTGTTCAGGTATTAAACAAGAATCATTGAAAAGGGGTGTCTGAAAATCTTGTCATATGAAAACCTAAAAATAGTGGGTATTTTTACCCTAATTTTGTCATCGATTTAGCACAAAAGAGGGAGGGTTAAATTCAATGAAATATATCATATCATATCATATCATTTTATTTGCCAGTAAAAACACACATGTAGAAATATTGCACAATATCAACAATTACAGTACTTACATATAATAACAAAGTATAAAAATATGAAAAATAAAATTAAGGCAGGAATGTCATAGAAAACATCCCAAATTGGAGAAAGTAGTAAGAATGCATCCCTATAAACCAGGAACAAAGCACAGACCAGGGAACCCCTGGCAGGGATAGCCAAATCACTTTCTAAGTGGCTAAACCTAAAAGGCTCCCATAGGGACACAGACGAGCAACACAACTGAACAGGGCAAGGGATGCATACTGCCTAACTTCTCAAACATGGGAGGCTTAAAAATAAAGCACAACTTAAAAAAGAAGAAATATGCCAAAGAAAACTATTTTGAAATCCAGCTAATTGCTCTAAAATGTTCTTTAAGATTTACAAGGAACTTAGACATACTACTGGTCTTTAAGAGCTGGAGGAAGTTGATCAAAATAGACTGGGAAACGATTGAAAACTGTGTATTTAAAACTATCAGTTCTGGCATAAGAATGAGTAAACTTGAGGGAATCACAATGACGAGTATTGATTGAAATATACTCAAAAGGATCAATATCAATCTAAACAGGGTTTTTGAAAAAAATGAAGAACTCGCTTGGTTACCACTTATGTTGAGTTGGTGGACCAGGGCATTAATTACCAGTTGAGGTTTGAAGCTGTCCCTTAGTGACATGACCCATGATTTATGATTTAGTCAAGGATTGGATAAACAAAACACAACTTGTGAAACTTCCCAATTTTTTGTCATTGAAAAAATTACAAATAGGCTTATATCCAAATTAACTTATATATTTTATATCAAAAACTTGGCTGGAGGATGTGATCATTGCTTGCGGCTTTCAAATCCCTTTTAATTTCATCATTGGAATATATCTGATTCTGTGTTAACAGACTCTGCTCTTATTTTTCACATTAAAAAATACATAGCTAGTCCATAGGGAGCGTGGCCGAGCGGTTAGAGCACGGGTCTCGTAATACAGAGCCCCGGACCGGGCGGTTTTCGTCTCCTTGTTTCCTTGAGCAAGAAACTTTACTCTACTTGCTCCGTGGTCGGACAGTCACGAAAAGCCGTGGGTCCCCTGTACGAATAGACTCCTTCATGGGGTATGCATGTTATGCAAGTACTTGTATCATTGATTGATTGATTGATTTAAACCTTCTTGTAAACAGCCACTGTCAAAGTGGTAATTTTCATTTTGTGATTTTTTGCATGAATCCTTAAACATTGAGCCCAAGTAAATAGTTATTTCTTTTTTCATTTACCTTTCAGGTTTATATCATCTAGCTATTCATTTTTACCAACAAGCATTAGACACTTCCCCATCAATACCTGGCGATCCAAGATTTGACTTGAGCAGAGACATAGCCTATAACTTATCATTGATCTACCAACACAGTGGAAACAATGAGATGGCGATGCAACTCTTGTACAAACATATAGTCATCTGAATACGGGTGTCGTGTTCAAAAGTATCTGATGAATGCTGATGAATGGCCAAGATCTGATTCAAGATTTGATTTAAGAAGAGACATTGCATATAACTTATCATTGATCTATCAACACAGCAGAAATAATGATATGGCAATGCAATTCTTATACCAACATGTAGTCATCTGAAAATGAGTCTCGTGTTCACAGGTATCTGATGAATGGCCAAGGTTTGATTTTGAGCAGAGAATACGTATTTTACTTATCATTTATCTACCAGCACAGCAGAAACAACGCAATGGCAATGTAACTCTTATGTTTGAAATGGGACTACTGGTTCATAAATGTCTGATGAATCTAAATGGTGTTTCAGAGCTGATTCAAGCTGTGATTTGAGAAGAGAATGTGCTTGTTACCAGAGGAAGGCGCTCAACTTTGGTTTTGTAAGAGGTTTGCGACCCTGATTTTTGAACCATGGGTCTAAGGAATTGAGGAATTACTTAAGTGACCTGTTAGACCTAATTCTGGGAGTCAATTTTAATTCCTAAACCAAAATTTCCAAAATGTTGCTTAAATGTAGGTCTTTGAAAATAAATTGTAAAAAAACAGCTAAACAGCTACTAAACTTTCAAAAAAGGAAATGTTAATTGCAGATTAATCATGAAACAGAGTTATTGTTTCAGATTTTTATCTAAATCAAGGTCAATATGCATGTACATTTTATTTCATATAAGCAAACCCTGTCAGGTTTTTCCAGTACATCTATTGCAACTTACAATGAGCTAGATGTACACAGATTTCCATTACAAAGAGTCTAAAAATGTCACATGAATGTCTCTAAAATGATGGAGGTACACTTACTCATCTTCCGTGACATTTGGTAAAGTTTTACTATGCTTTAATTCCTCAGACAATATAAACAAATGTGCAAAATGCAGGGTGATTCAGTATATCAAGTGGTTGCATTTACAAACTACAGGGCCCTGCTCCCTGTATCATTTGTGACCGTCAATCCCAAACCAGCCGTAAATACCACCTTTTGTCATTTTCACTTTTTGACATATTTGAAAAGACCATGGTTTAAGGATTAAAATGACACCTCAATGAACTTCACACGATTTCCAGAAGTCAATATATGGTCCATCAAAGGTTGTCATGGAGTAAAACGTATAACTGAGATAAACTCGTTAAAAGATCAGTAAGCCCTATATTTTCTGTTGATTGTCTTAAAAAGATGCTGATTTATTTCACATTTCCTATCATTTTCTTGAAATGAAACTTTGCTGGTATTATGTAGTAAGCACAATGATTGTGAATCTGTCAAAAAGTCAATTTGTGCAAATTACGACCTTGACATGTATTTTCACCTGTTGCGCAAAATGAAGTTTCTGGCATTTACGACTCGTATACAGGCTGGACAGCCACATTTGTTTACATTTCCTATGGAATTGATTTTATTTTTGAAGTCATTAAATTTACTACAAATTATAATCATTAGAACACAGCCAATGCACATTAAAAACAAGCAAATCAGTTGATCCTTTCACGTGAATGCAATGTGGAAATTACCAATCACCATGTTGGCAGTCAATACAGGATTGATTTGTAGGACATTTTCTGATTTCAATAATAGATAAACTCTGGATTTTCAAAATGCAGTTGTATGTATTACATGTATGCCAAGAGTTGAAAGGTATTGTACAACATTTCTGGGCTCATTTGTCATAGATGTGCTTACTTACATGCAAATGTTTTGGCAAAATTTGGACTTGGTTTCTCAAAGTTAACAATTTTGTGGATCAAAAAAATATTTAATCGGTTTTGGCTCTACACTGTTTTTACCAAAATTAGATTTCCCAGACCATCATAATCGTTAGCTGATAGTAAGCTACCAGACATTTTTGACTCACAACTTTTATAGTATTGCTGACTATAGTTTAATTGAGAATTAAGGGATGTAACCATATTCAGGTAGTTTTGCAAATTCTTTTTTTAAAAGAAATGTTACACAATACCTTGTATTCTTTTATTTGGTCACTGATATTTTGGCAAGTAGAAGATAAATTATGTATAAATTTCAATCCATGTAGTTTTAAGATACTGTATCGGCTTGTCCGATCAATTGATTCCATTGATTCTCTGAATGATGAAGTAACTTGATATACCATAATAATTTAAATTTCCTTGGAACAATTCCACTTATAATACAAGGGGCTATCAAAAAGTTTGAAGATCACCAACAAGGAATACAGCCAGGAACATGATTTTGTTGTGTGATCATTATGTCATCTTTGCATAGCTACCGTGCAAAGTAACAATTTCTCCCACTTAAAACTGACAGTCTATAGAGCGACATAGTAGAGGTCCTTAATTTTTTAACCAAAAAAATCCATGTTGAATTACATCATTAATTAATCATTGTGATAACCGATTTCCATAATTTGGTATCAATGGAAAGATGAGACCCTAACCTTTACTATCAAACAGCTATACTTTGGGCGTATCATCATAGATTTACTAGGCTGTAACACTTCAAATGCACAGATTTAATTACATCACGTTTATTGGTTAGAGTGGCAGGTTGCTGGCATCTATCACTAACTTTGAAAAAGTATGCCCTATAGACCATAAGGTAGAATGACCATCTTTACAAAATTTCATTGATTTAGCTTCTTCCCTTCTGTGTGATTTTTGAAAACTTTTTGATACCCCCTCTTATTTGGCACATTTGTTGATTGGCACACAAAGCCTATCCTATCAGATTCAATATTACTTACTTGAACATATTGCCAGCTATTAATTAATCAAACCTGATGTGAAATGATCCTACATTTGTTGCACACCAATTGTATTATGCTTATTGCATAGAGTTTATGATGAATGTTTGGTCACAATTTGTTAGACAATGCAGGGTGCAGGCACCATCCAGCATATACACTCTCTGTCAAAAGTGTTTGCGCATGCTTAAAAACAGGCGAAAACCAAATTATTGTATCAAATGAACCAAACTGTTAACAAATTAATGTTTTTTATAGTTGTCATATTAATTCAATATAAATAAATTCAGGTTTCCTTCTATTCGATCTTCCATAACCATCAAAATGGTCTATTTCCTGGACCATATGCAAATACACCACATGTAGTTATTGATTTCTTTAGACCTATAAAAATATAAAATCTGTAAAAAAATTATTGTAAATAATGAACGGTTCTTGAGATATGGCTGGTTAAAGGTTTTGTTCACAAACACTTTTGACCGGGAGTGTACAGTTTTGCTTTACTTCAGATGTTTGTTTACTTTCCCTTTGTAACTTTGATATCATCTTTTAATAGTGTCGAATTGTACTCTTAACTTTGAAAAGTATGAAGCCCATGACACACTCTAGCAAGACGCAGCCAGCTAGTGTCAGGTTTGATTTTTGACGCTATGAAGATGCTAACCTGAAGGCTATGTTCAGTGCTTTTCAACTAGCTTTGACTATTACTGATATGCCCTTTGAGTCTCTCAAAAAACAAAGAAATACATTAGAAATATGCTGTGAAAGAGGTTCTACCATACAATTTTGTCATTTGTTTGACACTTTGTAAAATGTAGTTGAGAACCTCTGTGCTTGTTGAATAGTTTCATCTTAACGTTTATTTCAGCAACAAGTTAGATGCTAGCTGCATCATGCTAGTATGTCATAGGCTTTGATGATTAGATCATTATTTATGCTGGAGGTGAAGAAACTGCATGAAAGGTCACAAAATTGTTTTCAATCTTCATGTGGGATGCAAAGACAAACACAAAGTTTATAATTTTGTTTTTAATTGTTAGTGGTTGAGGGAAGGGGAATATGTTTGTGTGTGTTAAAATATTGGGTGGGGGAATGGGGATCATGAAAAATAATAGTGCAAAAAAGGCCTCTTGCCTGGCATAAATAGTGATTGCTTGATCCCTTAACTTTTATTAACAAATTTGTTTACTTATTGCCATAATGTCAGTGACCAAAAACATGTGTGTATCAATCATCAATTTTATGTATATGCCTTGGATTCCCAAACTAACTTGTTAAGTTTCCTGTGACGACTCCAAATCACAATCAGCATGTATCTTAAAGTACTAAAAGTAAAACTTGACTCTAAGCTTTGGCAGATATTCAAGATGGTCTTCCAAAATAGGATATTTCGATTCAAATGTGTTAAAGTAGCATTTAAATCACTTCAGACCCAAAATATTCCACAAGAAATAGTTTACAAGGTCACAAAACAAAATATTTGTCCTTAAATTGTCATTTACTTGTTTCATATTTAAAGTATGTCCAAAATGGGTGCTCAAATATTTTCTTCTCATCTGAAATATGCATTGCCGTGACATACAAAGTACCTAATATTCAAGGAGATGTAATGAAATTCTGTTTGTTTATCAAAAGAAATGTAATTGTTTGAAAGTAACTCCATTTGTATTTTTAATCTAAGATGGCACCGAAGACTGATGGCTGCCAAAGAAGCCATTTCCATGAAAATCATTGTTACAGCAGATGATGTTGAGACAACTGAAATAGTGTAAGGCAACATACATGTAGAATTATCAAACCAATTTGGACTACAATTTTTAAAATGTTCTAAAATACATATTTGCTTGTTTATTTCCAAATTCCATACATCTGGTTTCCTTAAGTAGAGCTAGTTAGAAGTCAGCAATGAGAAGAGACGATAGCAAAGCTGTAGACACCCGTGCGATGAAGATCCTGATTGAGCTTAACACTTGTATTCTTCATTCAATCAACTTTCAGTACGGCCATTCACATCATTTGTGGTGTTACAAACCTCGTTGAGCACATGTCCAAACTTCGTATTTTTGCAGATTGCTGCCTTGCAGAGCATGAATCAACTGTCGGCATGGTGGATGCTTGCCAATGCACTCCAGAGAAACTGCCGTTAATCCTCGGATACCATCCGAATACTGTAAAAGATTTGCCAGGAATTTAAGTCTGCCTAATGTCACTATAGAAATGCAATCAACATCAACAGCCATATTGCCGATCAATGCATTCAAAGGAAACCGTAAGTATCATGTTTAACCCATTTGCATTTTCTGCAACAATTTGGTAAAATCTATGTAACTCAAGCTGGTATTTGTATTTCACAGAGTTCATCATTCCCTGAATGTAATAGGTAACAGAGAGTTGTGAAAATAGTACAAAGACACAATTACTACTGCAAACACCATGTGAATAAACTTTCAGAGAAACGGATAATCATGTATGTTAATATTAACTTCAACAACTTCTTCTAATACAGGAGCGTACCGTTGTTGAATCGTGATGAATTAATCCACAGTTGATATTCAATTAGCGTGTCACGCACGGCACAGCTTTTATGCAGTACACATAGGTCGGCGCACTGCTCATTGCGCGTTGGGCACTTTAAGTACGTGCAAAAGCCCGGTGCTTGGGGAAAAATTTAAAATGTCAAAGCAGCAAACATTCACTCTTTGCACTTTGCTTCAGATCATGCTAAATATTTTTATGAAGATGAGTTGGCCTGTCTAAAACATACTGGCCCGTATTCCAGAAAGATGTTTAGCTAAACCATTGTTTAACTGAGCATCAACTGTCCAGGAATGATACGCATCATTGCAGCTTTCAAGCAGAACGGTTCAGTGAGTCGTGCTGTTGATGAGAAATAAAACCTTGATTTAGCTAAACAGCTTTCTAGAATACGGGCCTTAGAATTTTATTCATACATTTTCAGGATGGAAAATTCAGGATGGACGCTCGGGTGGCTTTAGCCACCCTCACGGGATAAAAATACGCAGACGCATCCGTGCATCGTTGTTGATTCGCGATGAACAACTCTGTGGCGTATTTGAATACCTAAATGATTTAAGCGTATTATAAGCTCAATATACAGACATCGCCTTGTACTTTACATGCATAAAACACGGTTCCTAAATCCATGTGGAAATGGAAGCAGATTTTGCTTGGTCAGTAACCTTTTTTTTTTGTAAAAGTGGTAACCCCAAAAGCTCAGCTGTTAAGCATAATTGTTACAGTTCCTGCATGCAATACTACTGAAAATTGCATTGGCAATTGGAAAAATGTTCTTGACTCAAAATCATCAAGTATTGATCCAAAATAAGACGCCGGTAACCGCTAATCGATCTAAGCACTTGATTGGCCCGTATACTGAAGGCAATTGTTTTCAGCGGCAAACACTTACATGCATGACAAATTTGTGCCTTCGCAAATTTCTTGTAACACGTAGTTAAACGCAGTGCGTCATGCAGAGGTCACGCATGTTAACATCGTCATTTTGTAATACCTTCCACTCATGAGTGATTGGCGTATAGTTAGATAGGGCGAGTGAGCTGGCAAATTGTGTAATTCTACTGGTCAAAATTTTGACTAATTATGATCAGCCGTTACCTGCGATGCTGGGCAGTCTGAACCATATAGTGAAGCGCCCACATCGAGATTACCTGGGTAATTTAAAACCTGCTTATCTGGACCCAGGTGTCAAATGGGTATATGCATTCTTCAATGCAAGGGAGATAACAAACTTTCTGTGAAGTGATGAGAGTCCCTTGATGAAGACAAGAAGTGCATGTTGATAAGGCCAAAAAAAATAAATTGTTATGTTGCCCTCAGCGACCGACCCTATTCAGAAATTTAAAAAAAAATATTAGGGTCGGTAAAGCACCCAATTTTGCTCAGATTGGGTGTTTTTTGAGAAAATATTTTGAAAATAGTGGAAAATGCACCCAAATTTGGTAATTTGGGTGCTTTTTAAAAAAAATAATTAAAAAAAATATATTTTCCGACCGACCCAATTTTCCTAAATCCCACTTGAGGGCAACACAACAATTAATTTTTTTGGCCTAACCTGAGACTCCCGTGCTATGAACATTACACTCTGTTTGCTCAGCCATGCATCGTCTCACCACAATGGATATGTTCAGCTCTTCATCATCATTCTTATGTCTGAGTAACCTTGAAGGCTTACCACTCATGATGATATTTGCCTTGTTGTAGCAACTGCATGTGGACATGTTGGTAAATGCCATCTGTCCTTGTCAGTCTTTGTCTCCCTCTATTCTTCCTGCTGATTGATGATCATCACTTTTGTTTTTCTAACAATCAGGTAGAGGCAATGATTTTCACTTTCTGCCTTTATTCCCTCAATAAGATCTTCCAGGTCTTGTGCACTTCCTGCTAATAAGGTGCTCAAGTTTCATGCTGGGTTGCATATCTGCACCCGACTCACCAAATTCTGAATTTTGTTGTATTTCTTGCTTGTTTTATGTCCCATAAGATTTTGGGCCAAGTGCTATCCTTGACGGTGGTATCAGGCCCCTGACACTTTATCCCCATATATTCCATAGCTCATTTGCTTACTATTTCTCAACGGTCGCTGGTTAACATTTCTTCCCTGATCATGTGATCAGTGGCTCCAATTAACAAGGACACACAAAGAATATCCTGCTCAAATATCGATAAATTCTGACAACCAAAAGAAATCGTCCTTGATGTGTATTACGCTTTATCAGGTACAAAGTGTGCATCATTTTTCATCTTGTGTGCTCGTTTTTTTCCACATCAAAGTGGGACGTAGGCTAATTGGGGTCATGTTTTGAACTCGGTGTCATCTCTGTTACTCTGTGGTGGTATCATGGTCATATGCTCACACCACAAGCAGTTGTTACCGCAGACTTTTGATCACTGCTCAACCACATGTTTTGGGAAGCCCATCCATACAAAAATGTCCCACAGTTTACGGTGTTGAACTGTGTCAAGTGCTTTATGAGTAGTCAATAAATAATAATAATAATAAATGAGATATGTTCGAGCGCTCATAGCAAAGAAGTTCTGAGCGCTGTGTGTTGTAAACAACAAAGCCATAACTGTACAATTCATACAAATACAAATTCTTAAAACTGCACATACAAAATCATACAAAATAGAAGAGCAAACATACATCAGGTAATTTCACATGCAGTCAGTCATAATAGTCCTCAAGTACATTTGAACTGACCAGTAGTCCTTGCTGGAACAGCGTTCCTAATTATAGATGTCAAGTCCGTTCCAGAGTTTGGGTTCAGAAAAGGCGAATAGTCTTTGTCCATAGAAATTTGTTCTTGGATGTTGCAAAGGAAATCCGAAAGAGACCTGAGATGAGAATCTCAGCATGCGAGTTGGTGTGTAGTGGCAAATTAGCAATGCATGTGTGATTGTGAAAAGTATTAAACACCAGAAGGAGGATCATATATTCAATGTGCTTAGATATAGGCAGCCAAAAAATGGAGGTCCTGGAACACTGGAGTGATGTGATCTCTGTGTTTAGTCAGTGTGACAAGACGGGCTGAAGCATTCTGGAGTCTTTAAAAGTTTTTGCAGATTGTTGTCAGGGAGGCCCACAAGCATGTACTAGATGCTCAGTGGTAGCATTGAAGTATTTCGTAATCCTGCCAAGCTAATAGTTAAAAGCCAAACCACTGCGACATATGTTGCTTATTTGAGTCTTAAGCAAGAGATTGCTATCTAAGGTGACAGTAAGGCTTGGCGTCCAAAGACAATCGGTCACCCTACAAAGAAAACTTAGCTCCAACAGGAAGCGACATTCGCTTAACAAAATTCACGACATTCGCTACACTTCAGATTTAATTGGAGCGAAGATCACTCCAAATATTCATGGGTTTATTTTTTTTTCCCATGGGTTTGTTTATTCAATAATCAAAGCACTAATATGCGTGAGTGACATTTGCTTTTATCGATTGAAATTATGTTTGTGCAGTGAAAGGGACATTCACTTTCCGTTTTAGCGAATAAGAGCGAATGTCACTCCGCCGAGCGAATGTCTTTGGACGCCAAGGTGTGCTTCAGGGCTGGGAATGTTTATAGGTTAATAAATGCGCATTTCATACGCGAGTGAAATGAGACAAAATCAATGCACGCGCGGTCAATTTTGATGCGTCCAATTCACGAGGCCCTTAGGGGCCGAGTGCATTGGACTGCAATCAAAATTTACCGCAAGTGCATTGATTTTGTCTCATTTTACGAGCATTATGGAATGCAAATTTATTAATCTAATTCATACACAACAGAAAAATAATATTGCATCTTTTGTGAAAAGAAATAAGGCCTTTAATATGACCATCAAAATCCAAAACTTCTCTAAACTAAATAAATAATCACCCGACAAAAACAATTAAACATTTATACGCACTAAACGCCCACCACGCAAACCGGATCGCAACAGGCGCAGTGCATTGTGAAAATCCACTGCACTCCGCGTACTTTATATTCTTGCGTTCTGATTGGCTAGGTGACATGCGCAGCACACGCAGAGTGTATGAATATACATTAATCATTACAAAAGTTGCACTACATACGGATCCTAGAGGAACGCCCCAGACAATCTTATAAAGCACATGTAGACTGGGACATTCGGTAGCTTTCTGGATTATGCTCGTTATATTTGGTCCCTTGTGTCCCTTCTTCCACAAACCTAGCCTGCTCAATAGAAATGTCATGTGTTGTCTTATCCTTTCGACAATGATGCAGGTCTGTTATTTTTACATACCCTGTGTGTCACATTCCTTGGATAGGGGCAAGAAAACTGATCTTGTCCAATCTTGCTGCCGGGTCTTGTCCTTCCAAATTAGGTTTCACAGTTTATGCCTAACACTCACACCTCCAGATTTGTTTATCAACTCATCACAACCTGGTGCTTTATCACGTCTCATTTTCTTTAGGTCGCGAGTTTAAACCCTGGGGTGCTTAAGTTGAGTAAGCTTTCAATTTCCTTGGACAAGAAAGTAACTGCTTACGGTCTCGGAGAAACCTGTTCACAATTTGGGAACTGATCCTGGTTGCATGGGTTTAATTTTGTGGGCTGAACAAAGGTCAATGCCCTAAGAGGTTGCTACGTAAAGGATCTGGAATTTGCTTTAGAGTAGAAAGTCATGTACTTGAGCCACAGTGGTTAGTGAACACCTGTATCATGTGCTGAGGTCGTGTGGAATTACAAATCAGGGAGGCATAGCACATATAAATACCCTGTATTTATTATTTTATTTATTACTGTACGATCTGTATCTAAAGGGAGATTTTAAGTCTTAAGGACGATGGCGGTGATAAGTTCCTACCTGTAGATTTTGTTTGTTTTTTGTCATTAAATAGATAAGAGTCTAAACTTTAAAATTCAGCAATAAAAATTGGGGGTCACTGATCATCTAAGTGCACTATGACATCATATATTATGACGTCATTTTCCTTTTAATTGACGATAACTGAAAACTTGAGCGTTAGGTTAATTAACGTAATTAACTTTTTTTATCTGTTTGATGCTATAAAACCAAATTTCGACATTTGCGGCGATGAAAATTGTTTTTTAGATTTTACCCCATGTAATTTCATCTCTAGCTATCTTTTGAAAACAGTCGGTGACCCCATATTTTTTTTCTTGATTTGACATTCACAATTGATCGGCCAAAAATTAAAAAAATCTACAGGTAGCAAATATTTGAAAAATCAGCATTTTGTGGTATAGGAAATCACACGTAAAAAGTTTTATCACTGAAGGCCCGTTTACTCGTTACTATTTCGCGCCATTTTCGGTGCTTACCGGGAAGACAATGCGTAAAAAACTAGTGTGCATTTTGCGTATTAGGCGCAAATCTTACGCTTAGATACCACCCGCGCGTTTTGTCAAAATATTCCCGCCACTGACCAACTAATTTTGTAACGCTGCCACCTGTTGGTGACATTAACACCGCGATCGTCTTTAAAGGTATAAAGGGAAATTTCACTGTAAGATCAAAATTTCTCTGCATCTCTATTACTCTGCAACATATATACTCCTTGCTCATGCCTGAGACTAAATAGTCTCAGCTCATACTATATGGATGATGTTTCCAAAGAAACGGGCATGAAAATTGACTGCTGAAAGGGTCAAAATGTGCAATAGATTTATTTAACAAAAAGCTAAAGAAGTGTACTATTCCAAAAATAAAAAAAGCTAAAATCAGCTGAAAAGCTAATAATTGTCATGCCTGATTACAACTTTACTTCAAGTACTCTCTGCTACCTGTTACATTCAAAGAATGATGTACCTTGTATTTTACAAATTAAGTACCAGCATGAGTTACATAGATTTATACCATTTTGTTGTTGAAAATGTAATTTGGGTTAAATATGATACTTCTGTTTTCCTTGTATGTGTTGATTAGCATAGCTGTTAAAGTTGAATGCATGTTTTCTGTGATGTTAAGACAGTCTACGTTTCTAGTGAACCTTTGACAGACTACGATTGTATCCATGGATTGATGGCAGCATTTTTGGAATGCGCTGATGACCTTCCACCATTCCGAGAGGAGATTTGATGCTCCGCAAGAAGGCAATCTCTTGATGCAAGTTTGGATATGTTTTCTTTGAGGTCTTGTTAATCTGCAGATTTTGTGCATGAGTCATATTGAATGTTGGGTGAATGACAAATGCAAAATGTTCTGCCTGTTTGGGATTTTCAGTGTATTGGTGTCATACTGATGAACTATCATTTCTTCTTTTGTCGACTTCGAATTAGCTCTATTTGAAGGAATTGGATGTATTGTATGGTCTAAAGAAATATACCAGAAATAAGTACACAACTGTTAAATGGTATATTTAAAAATTTAAAAAAGTGTCCAAAAAACCATAAATTGAAAACAAGAACCTAATGGTTTGATAATTGCATGTATTCTTACTCAATTTTAATTGTGTAAACATTACAACCTAACAATGACTTAAATTTGCTGACAATGGCGTCAAAAACATTGTAGAGTGACAAACAAGTGACTCGCACTTTGAACCATCCACCAATTTGATCTCTATATGACAAGTCATCAGAGGAGAGATTTATGAGCAAAGGTGCGATTGGTTATGCGGGTCATTTGTCAGGTCAATTTTATGAAAACAGCTTCTTTTGTAATTATCTTGTGTGCCATCTTTGGATTGAAATAATACAAATTGAGTTGCTACTTTGAAACAATTGATTTTCTTTTTGATAATTAAACAAATAATTTCCTCACATATCCTTCAATATTTGGAACTTTTGAAGTCACTGCAATATATTTTGAGGCGAGAATAATATTCTGGCAGTCATTTTGCAATGGACACCACTACAAAATTTGAAACGGTCAATGACAATTTCAAGGTCAAATAGTTTTTGTGACTATAAGCTCCTTCAAATGGATTATTTTAGATATGAAGGGTTTAAATGCTTCAACACACTTGATATGAAATTATCCCATTTTGGGTAGCATTTTACATGCCATTTTCAATATATGCCTATAAGCTTAGGGTTAGATTTTATTTTGAGTACATGCTGATTGTGTTTGGGGTAGTTTTTAGGAACATTAGGTTTGGTTTGATGAATAAAATCACATGAGACAGTAATATTTTTAGTTTTCTGTTTATTTTCTCATAAATAAATATTATTTTCACAATAATTAAAGCTGCAAGTGTTTGTTTATTTACGTTAGTCACGCAGGACTCGCACTATAGTGATAACGATTACAATGTCATGTTATCTTTATCATAATATCGCGATGGCACTTACCTTGAAAAATGCTCTTTCCCAGAACCATTTTCTCTTACAACTTGTTAACCATCTTGAATTGATAAAATAATGAAATGAGGACAAATATCAAATTTTGTCCAAAGTGCAAGATTTTGAACATTTGTCGTTCTTTCAAAATACAGTAATGGTAAACACCAGGTCTAGACTAGCAAGTTGTATTGGAAAATGATTCTTGAAGTATTTAGGTTTATACCCCGGGCTGGACATTAGCACTCGCTTGACAGCCAGTGGTGGGAAACTTTGGTGTTGGGCGGGTAAAAATTGAAGGTTACCTGCCCGACATGGCAGGTAGGTTTTTTTTCCAAAATTTTAAGTTACAAAATGGTAATTTTTTGAAAAATTTTCCAAAATTTTTGTGAAAAAACCGCACAAATTTGCGCCATCTGTAGCAAATGTTGAAATTAAAGTTGGTGGGGTTTTTTTTGTAAATTCCCAAATGACTAGTACGAAAAAAATACCTATGTCCAGCCCTGTTTATACCATGGAATTATATAGGTAACAGATACTCTTTTTGACCGTATCTAGAAATAGACACCATCTTACTTGTCACTTAGGCAGGGCAAGGTTTCACTCATATTTTTATGGGAGGGACATCTGCAATGTTACAGTCTGTGACGAATGTTACCATTTACAAAATATGACCCATAATAATATAAAAATTCTGCATCATTTCTGTCCAGATGTACAAATATGGTGACATTTTTCCATTGCTATCATTGACCTACCCAAGGAAATGAATGGCTACAGACCTAGATATGGTCTTACCTTATGGGTACACCTCAACAAAGTGAAATTGTATTACAAACAGTTATTTGGAAACAAACATACAAAAGATTATTGCACTTCATAACAAGTCAGAGAACATGATATCGGCATAAGGTCTCATTTTTTAAGTTGGGACCCAAACGCGTTACATGTGTGTTTTAGTGAAATATAGCCTCTTCTTACATAAAACCCTCCGGATTTCCAAAAATATGCATCTTAAGTGCATATAAGTATATATATCCTGAAAGCTAATTGTGTCAGCAATTTCAAAATGTGCATATAAAGTCAAGCGTACAAGGTGGCTAAGAGTTATATAGGGTGAGACAAACAAAAATATCATCAAAATGATAGTCAATTGTTTGACATCCAGACAAAAAATAGGACTTGTATATAAAAAGTCAATGCGTTGAACATAGAGTGTAGCCTATTGCCCATCCATACATATCAGAAAAAAGTTCATCATCAACGTTGCATACATTATACAGGGTGTTTCAAATTTACGAGTTAATTGCAGCTTGTAGTGTTTATATTCAGTGAAGTGTGTCCTGTGCATAAAATTTAGCAAATAAGCATTGTATTTAACATTGCTTAACCTGATGAAACAAATATAAATCTCAATTGTGTTATTTGAGTAATATAAAGATTGATTAAATTGATTAAAACCCTCCTCTTGTTAACAAATTAATTTCAACTTTCTACCCCACACCCCAAGACCTCATTACCATCCCCTCTATCATCTTCTTGAACAAAAACGTCCTCTTTTACCACTTGTTTGACCTTATATCCTCCTCCTCCTCCTCTTCCTCCTCCACCACCCCTGGCTAATTACGTTTATCGAACCGTAGCAATTACTGATTAAATTATTTATTTTTTTATTCTTCTGGAAATGATAGACAATTAATCTAGCTTTCAATTGAGCCCCAAAACAAGTCTATATTGGTTCCCATAATGAAAATATACTGAAAAAGAACATATATTTTAGATAGAAATGTAACAAAACCACCTATTATTGGGTCCCAACTTAAAAAATGAGACCATAAAATGTTGCTTCTAAAGCGATATATTATACAGCTTGTCCCAATATTAATACAACGAGCAAATAAAAAATATTAAAAATCGTTGCCAAAAGATTAAGTCATAGTAATACATGTTTTTCAAAAGTGGAGTAATTACTCTACAACATGCTTTTTGTCCAAATTAATTTTTCTAGTCCAGTACAAAGTTATGAAGAATTTAAAAAAAAACCTTTAAATCTACTTTGGTCCTATTTGTGAGATTAAGACTTCCAGCAAAAGAAATGCAAAATTAAAATGAGGAGAATATGGCGGTATTCTGAAACCAACTAGAGCAAACTCAATCCAAAACAAATCTTACCTAACCTGTACCTAACATTAAGTGATATTTTAAGTTCATCTTTAACTGAAACAAGTCAAAATTTTCAAATTAAAGTATGGATCTTCATGATACTCTCATATTCTTTGAATCTGCATTTCTGGTGAGACAATCGGGCAGTTTAGGATACAATTTCTACCAAAACAGTATTCAACCAATAATACTGTTATTCACAAGTCTTTAACAGAAACCACGTAAAAAAACGAAGACACAGGAGTTTAAGAACTCAAGTATGTTAGTGATTCATCTGGTCCGACATAGGGGCGCAACAGGTTGACTCAACCAGACGCAACAACGTACCTGCTAAATACAGGGGTGCGAGAGTCATGTGATAAAAAAAGCTGAAATTATGACTTTTTTGAAGCCATTAAAAAAGCTAAAATCAGCTAAAAAGCTGAACTCTCACACCCCTGTTAATATACCAGCAGATCCTCATTAAATCGGGCCCTTATGTCATAAAAGGGGCTCAAGGGATGCATCTTGTAATCATGTGATGTTTTTAGCAAATTCCATTCAACGTGTGCCCCATTACGTAACCAGAGGTGAATCATTACAGATTTACAAATCGCACCATCAAGATTTTTCGGGTCTTTACAAATTTTGCAATAACTTTTGCTTCAGAGATCCAAATTAAACAAAACAATAAACCTGTCAAAGCCAATGGTCTACTCTATTAAATTATTTTAACGTTTGCTCACAATTGTGCTCTGTTCTCTCAAAAGAAAAGTTCAAAGTTTGTTGCGTTTTTATTGGGACACCCTGTAGATAAAAGATCACAGATAGTTGTTGTAGGTATCATTTTAATTTAAAAATCAACTGGTACAATTGACCACCAAGAACCCATTGCAATTCTGTTGCACAAAATAAAAACATAGTACTCTGTAAGTATGCAACAAGCAGCCGATTAACGCACAAAAACCAATATGACCATACGGGAAGTAAATTAGTCCGTACATTTCGAATAATAATAAAGTACTAAATCTTGCTGAATATTCAAATGAACTTATGATTAATGTTTGTCAATTTAGTAGCAACAAAATTAGCCCAAAATAATACCAAAGTCATGAACGAATCATGTACAAATATTCATACGCAGTGATTTGGTCTTATTATTAATCCTAATCAATCATTACTATAGTCTCTTACACAATACAAAACCACCAGTTCCTAATGTTATAGAATACAAGGGATATGATATGGATCTCGTAACAGAGTCTGATTGCTTGTTGCATACTTCAACATTTATAGACTATAGTACTGATAGTTCCATTCACACCAAGGAAGTTATAGGGGGGAACAGGCTTTCTACGCCATTGTGTGTCGCTCATGGAGCAGAGTTATTGTACTTCCGGATATTCGGAATTTGACCCGATATCCAGGCAGATCGCGTAAATCTTCACCTGACGCATATACAACGTGTGCATTTTGTTTCACGCGCAAACCGTGTCTGCGTTTCATGGAGCGTGCATTGCGACTTGCTCTGATTAAAGTATGCCAATTTTCCCGCTAATCCGTTGCGAAGACTCTCGAAGTGTTGTGCGCAAAGCAGTAAAATGCCGGAGGTACAATAACTCACCCTCCATGAGCGACAATCCAAGATGGCTGCCGTCCCATTGGATTTACACGGCGATAAAATCAAAATGGCGGAGAAAGCCTGTTCCCCCCTATAACTTCCTTGATTCACACACACCCCAGCTTGTCAATACGCGAAACTGGAGTCACAATCAACACATTGGAAGTATGCATCAATCTAGATGCATCTAGACTTGACGCTCCCGTGTGGAGAGCCCCATTATACCCCGTCTTATTTGAGCAACATTTTTGCATACATGTTGCGTAAAGTACTGTGTAGTTTATTTGATGGACAATAAATTGGCAGTTCCAGATGAAGGCACTTTGCCAATTTCACTGAAGTACTTGATATCACAGACCAAACATATCACATATTCTGGCAAAAATGTACAGTCAGTTAAGGGGTTTTCTCCGAGATGCAAAAACTCCATTTATTTGTGCTGATAACGATTCTAAAATAAAAAATATAGGTCACCGTGCTCATTTTTGAGATACAGGCATTTCAAAAAGTACATGTTTTTCTAAAAAATCACCCGATTAACCATACAAAGTATAGGGAAAACTCCAAAATGTTGATCATTATGCGATTGTAAAATAGTAAATCCTCCATTTATTTTTACATATGTTAAAGCACTTTTTGCGCCCTTCAAAATACTGAAATAAAAAAATATGGCCACCGTGTTAGTTTTCAAGTAAAACAACAAAAACTGGCTTTTTTTGATAAAATTTGATTACTTTGAATGCACATCTGCGTCTGCATAATTTCCCGCGTATATATTACGCAGCGATGCGGCGCGTGATTAACCAAACGCTTTAGTAAAGCATGCGTTCAGTGTGAATTGAAATTTACGCACGCAGAACGGATGCAAACAATTTTTTTGACTTTTTACTATTTGTGTAAAAAATCGTTATCCCGCAGTCGTAAGCAACTGCATCTCAGAGAAAACCCCTCAAGTCAAAACTAAAAATTAAGGTTTGGGTGCATTCACAAAGAAGTATTTTCATATGATGCTTAGAATTAAAATCAAAGGTTTATATTAAAATTACTCCAATGTTGGGATGTGATCAAATGTCATTTCGGCAAGATCCCACTTTCAAGAAGTAGACCAAATATGCCTACAACCAACCTGCCTACAACATCATAATAAATTCGGAAACTTTTGGTCAAGAACTTAAGTTTCCAGCCAAGGTAATTTATTTGATAATATTACCTTTTAAGTACACCTTTCTGACAAAAATCAAACTGCATCCCCCTTGTCATCAACTTTTCAAACCAACACTTCTGACATGAAGTATTTTTGCCAGAGCATATGTCACTATTTTAAAGGCATAAATACAAAATATTCGTCACAAGATCAAATTTTCCACAAATTGCCAATAAAATCTTTCCAAATAGCTGTTGCATGATCTCCATTGATACACTTTCCTCTAACCATGGAATATTTTCAGCATACAAACTGATACAAAACCCACTAGTTTCGAAAAAAAAAAGTCTCAAAATAAAATTCTTAGACGTAAACACTGAAACAAAGGATCACAATTTTGAATAAAATTGCATGTATTTGACACAAAAAATGTCGTAATATGCCTTTACAATAATCAAAATCCACAGATTTAATAAAGAAGATTCTAAACTTTGCTGTCATTT
This sequence comes from Ophiothrix spiculata, assembly GCA_000969725.1. Taxonomy (NCBI): domain Eukaryota; kingdom Metazoa; phylum Echinodermata; class Ophiuroidea; order Amphilepidida; family Ophiotrichidae; genus Ophiothrix; species Ophiothrix spiculata. Next base: position 21,487 of record JXSR01S007357.1, on the reverse strand, counting down.
TGAACCACTAGTATGCACAAAACAAGACTAAAGTTAGTCCTGGACTAAGTCAATTTTTGTTCTTCTGAAAAAATAATTCTGATGTTTTGAAACAGACAAACAATTTAAATTCTATATAAAAATTTGCAGTATATAAAATATATATAAATCTTTTAAGAAGGACATGATTTATCACAGATTTCTATCAAGATGTATCATTTTCAAGGGCTCAAATTTCACATTTTTCAAAAACTAGCTTTAATCCTGTTTTGTGCTGAAGGATCTCCGAGATTAATTTGGAGGTAGTAGGTTTGCTTACCGGCACATACCTAAAACATTTCGGAACTTTAATAGACATTCATTGATAAATGACGGCGCAAAAGAGAGCGGTCTTAAATGATATAAGTATGTATATGAGAAACTCAAGCCAGAAGACAACTCATCATGAGAGTACACAAAAATTGTATCACCAATGGCTGCCATATGTGATATTTTTTAACACCTTGTCACTGGAAAGCGATAAAACCCTCAAAGTGACTACCATTTATCAGTGGCTCTTGAAATGGTTCTCCAGGTACCACAGTCACCTGAGAACCATTTCAAGAGCCACTGACCCAAGACTGGACATTCTACAGTGTGCAATTATAAATTAATGAAAAATGGCAGCTATTGCAGATACGACTTTCTTCAACTCAGATGACGAATTGACATGGAATGATGTGCCCTTTCAGAAAGGAGCCAAGATGTTGATCTTGGGTTTCCCAACCGGAAATCAATCTTTACCAACATTTAATCCCACAATGCACTGATAAAGCATAACGATGCACCCAAATAGGCGTGAAATGGATGCACACTACCAACCATCCCAAGCAACAATTCAAATTGCCCGCTTTTATGTATATGAATTGCAGGAACTAATGTCACGGCTTATTAGTTTTATAGGCAAAACTGTGTTTGGGCTAAAATTTCAGTAAAAATTGATTTCCGGTTGGGAAACCCAGGATCGGCATATTTTCGCTGCATTGACCTCCATAGCGGTTCTGTGCTTTACGTACAGGCGGTAACTGGGGTTTGGAATCTCCTTGAAAAATCTGTAAAATTGACATCATGCTGCCAATATATCTTGACACCCAACATCACAACTATCACTGCATACGATATGGTGTAGTCCTCATCTGTGATAACTGGCTGCCTCCTTTGATCGTGTTACTCAATTTTCTCTCCAAAGCGTACCCGATATCCCACTCCTGGTTATTTGTCTGGCAAAAATAAAACAAATTTTAAGATATGTATTTTAGATTGACTGTTCATAGGGCGGATCTAAACTCTTAAAATATCTTTAATAACTGGCTACTTGAATGAATATTCCATTTGATCAAATAGCAAATAAAGGAATTCAGGTATCAACTAAATTTAAGCACAAATAAGATTTGGTCCTCACAGATGGTATGGTATACTCTAGATCTTTCTGGAAAATTTTTTGATTAATAATGCCCCTATTCAAAAAATTCGAATTATTTGCACTTTGCTCCATTGATGGAACTGGAACTATTGTGTACACCTTAACAGTACAGAAAAAATTGAACCTTGATCGGTGTGTCCTATTTCGATTATTTACAAATTCTTTTTAATTTGGCTTATAAGTCATGTGCTCCATAAAGAATATTCCTTATAACAATATTGGTTGTTAGATCTATTGATATTTTAAACTATTGGAACAATGGGTTCAATTTCATAAAGTAACTTCAGATGATAAATGTTAAAATATCATCTGTTGATAGGAATTTCTGTTGTAACCCTATTTAAAATATTACACAAGACAGAAAAGTTCTTATCTCTGTTCACAAGGTGAGATAATCTTCATGTGTCCAAGTAACTTCAGTAAATTCTGTCACCCAACTCGTGTCACCCATGATTTTTTTGGCTTGTATTGGGTTTGTTTTGGGTAGATATGAATACCCTCCAAACAATTTTGCTCAAAGGTGCTTACTTTTTTCTGTTATGGCAATTTGTTGAATCAAATTTGGGATCCTGAATTTAATTCCACATGTGTAAGTATAGGAAAGCATATGAGCTTTTTATCCATTTTTTTTGTGGCAAAACAATTTTTTTCACAAAATACACTTGAAACCGCTTTTAGATAGTCACATTCCTCCATTTTATGCTGTTTTTTCTATAAACCATTGTTGATCAAAATCTTAAAGTATTTTTAAGAATATTGCTTAATAGGCAGGAGCAGACATCCGGGTGTCTTGTTTACATCCAGGGCCTTTGTCTGATTTAGCACGGTGAAAACAATTTTTTGCTTCCCATTCAACTCTATGGAGAAATGCCGGCTCTCAGAAATTTTGAATGATTATCGCAAATTTCCAAATTATTTTGATTCCAAGATCATGTTAGATGTGTGGTATTCAAACCACAGCACAACAACTTGACAAATAGCTCATCATTTCACAGATTTCCTTCTCTCTAAAAAAGAAAGAAAATAATGGGATGCCTGGCTGAAGTATTGATTGTTTTCACTGTGCACCAAGTCCAACGCAATTTATTTTTAGATCATTGTGCTGCATATGACGTAGGTCCACTTTCGGCTTTAGTTTAAATAAATAGAGCCCGGGGTTTCTAAAATTGATCAGCCAACAATATACTGCACTAACTACTATGACCTGCCCTGATGGTGTAATCAGGCCTGGGTATAATCACCCAAAATCACTCCACAAATGGTGGGATGTTGGGAATAGTCCCTAAAATTCAATGCAATCAGACCATGCAGGTTTTGGACTTGTTTGCTTCTTGGTGATTTTTAAAACATAAACTAGAAAAACAGGTCAAAAACAGTGAGGGCACACTTTGACGGACCGTAGCACAAAATCTAATTTCATAAACTCTCGATCCAAACATTGAAACATTATGTTAAAATTCCATCGATTCTAAGAGTGTGACAATTTTCACTTAATGGACAAACAGTATGCACATTCTCATTAATGCCCAAATAGGATATGTCTGCATTTCTAGATATGACTACAGTGACCTGCACTAATTAGCTGGATATGCAGATTTCAATTACTAATGCTGCTTTCATACTTATTGTCGCTTTGCAGCTTTCTAGCTCTGTCGCTTGGTTCGTTTCACACTTTTGTAGCTTTGCAGTTTTGTCGCTTCATGTCGCTCTAAAAGTTGAATTCATTTCAACTCGAAAAATCTTGTCGTGCGACAAAATTTTGCCAATGTTGATTATCTCAGCGACATGTAGCTTTGCTGCTACGACAACCGCAAGTTTTTGCAAAAAATATACGTCATTCAGCAACAAAGCTGCAAAACTACACGAGTATGAAAGCAGCATTAGTTTGCAAATCTAAAATACGCAAAAGGTATGATAACTTGCCCTCTACGGCCCACAAGTATGATTGGGAGCCACTCTCATGGAATTAATACAGTGGTCAAACTGAATACTGATTGATCTTTTAAGCTCCTTAATTTTTTATTACCTTTGATACGTCACTGCGGCCAGATTTCACACGCTCATTTTCCATCCTTAATAGCCTATTGAATTTGTCGTTTATATTACGAGTGCTTTCGAGATCAAACACAGGTGGTGGTGATGGTGTTGATAGGGTTGGAGGTTGCCCGGTCCAGGGGTTTAGAACACCTAGGTATCATGGAGAAAGCATCGATGGTATTAGTATGTGAGATCTTGAGACTTGACCAAAGTACAAGAACTAGTTCATCACAAGTTTTAAGTCCAGCTCTGCCCTACAAAAAATGCAGTATGTGCATTTATAAAGCATAGCAGATACTTCTATTTAACATAACATTTCACTTCAATTCATTCCCATGCAAAAAAAGTTGTATACTACATTTGATACAGTAGATACTGCCTTAAGTTATGGAAGAGAAATGATTGTCTGCTGATTTTTGCAGAATTTCTCCTAAGGAAAAGGAAGTAACTTGCAATGTATATGCAATGCACATACTGTGTTTTTACTTTGTTTAGCAGAGCATGGTATAACAAGGTTTGAGAGTAATTTTTACCCCAATATTGACACTTCTAATAGCAATCTAAATCTCAACTTTGGCACACTCAAACCAATTTCTGTGGTGCCTCAATCTTATAGGCTTTGTCCGAGTGAGGTGCAGGATTGTGTCTTTTTGACAAAATGTTCCCATTCAATGGCAATACTCCATTCATTTTTTCCAAGAACGGCGCAATTCTACCAAAATTACTGCACCTAGATGCTTTGTCCAGCATGTAGAATTGAGGAGCAGTAGGCTATTTTTCAGATGTGTTTAATATACAGTTCTATTTTAGTGAGATTGTGTCTCATAACTCATAGAACTTACAAACAAATACAAGGCCTGTGAACCTCTGATATCTCCTTCAAAACATGTACAGTATTTTTTATTTATTAAATTTGCCTGGGTACTGCATCGTGTAACTCGAGCGTAATGTGCACGATTGTCGGCGCTTCACAAGCACTGGAATTAGACCAATCGTGCGCTGTAATACATGTATAAACAAGTTAATTTTCACGCAAACCAAAGTAGCAACAAGCCTTGTTCTCCAAAAACCCAACAAATGGGAAAAACATTGTATACAAGATGAAAAATTTAATTCTTAAAAATACTGTTTTATGTAATTGTTCATGTTTTCCTTTACTTTAAATAATGGCAGTATAATGATTGAAATAAAAGTGATTTTTGGGAAGCTGATTGTAGTCTCAATCTGAAGTCCTAAATATCTCACCTTCAGTGTATACAACTCTCTGCCCCAGCTGACTTGCAATCCCTCCTGCAGATCTGGCGCCCCCATTGGAACATCTACTTTTCCCTAAAGCTCTTACTGTCGTAGGACGAGACTTCATTGGAGATTTTCTTTCGTAAGAATCGGCGATGCTATCGGTTATCACCGGCCTTGCATTAAGTGGTGTCTTATCATAGTGATGGGGCTGCAACTGTTGAATCGCTTTCTGCCAAGATTTCTCCGGTTGTCGTTGGTGCGATGCTTGGTGGTAGTAGTGGAGCTGAGACTGACACTGATGAAATAAAGGTAATCAGTAGATTACAAATCTTAAAATAGAAACATAAACATTTACAAATATGTGATATAATCTAAGGAATGAGTCGGATGTCGGAATATTGATTTTGACTTGCAGAGCAATAAAAGTAGAAAGTTTTTAATTTTTATTGTTTTCAAAGTTCAAAGAATTAAATGTTGTATCTCTGTTACCAATAATGAAGAGGTTTGGATTAAAATGAAGCATTTTAAATGCACAATTAAGTTGCTCAAAAAAATAACAAATGCCGACATGTGACTGTTTTCTTTGATCCTGTCACACATATACAAGTAAACATCACAAGTAAAATAAGATTAATGTATAAGTATAAAAATTCATTTATTTTCAATAATAAATTGCCTTGAATCCACTCCACTGCCTTGAAATGTGTACGCAAGCAGAAGAGATCATTTAACTGGCAAATAGTCCCAATTCTCAGCCAAAGTACACTTTCGTTTCCGAAGTATGGTTTTTATCTATTTTGTGGATTCTCATGAACTTGCCCAAAATATCTACTGTGAACTAAATTAAACTTTACAAAGAGTTTTTAAAGTCTTGGTGAAATTTGTTTCTGGAAATGATTTGCAATGATTCTCTTGATTTTCTGATGAGGTTGGAGTTTGCAATGAACAAAAAAAACATGTGAAATCGGTATCTGGTCATCTCTAAATTACTCTCCATGGAACCATTTTTTAGAAGGAAAACATGTACATATACCAAAGAAATTATAAGAAACAGTGCTTGTGGCTATTTTGATTTGGCTGCCATGTAAATCCAATGGGATGGCGTCTTGGGTTGTCGATCATGGAGGGAAGTAAAGTACCTACGGCATTTTACTGTATTATTATTGCTTCGCGTGCTACACTTCAAAAGAGTCTTCTCATATGGAAACGTTGTCGCATTTGAGTTTTGCGTGTTAAAACCAATGCTTAACTACAGGGCGAAAACACCAATTTCGGGCAAATCAAGTAAAAATGTCAAAAACTAATCAACCGCACATCCTGGCCAGCTCATTTTTAACAAAATAAACTATTTCTCTTAATAAATATCAGCCTTAAAAAGCATTTTGTTTCCACGGAATAACCCTTTGAATGTTGCAAGTAGCTGCGGCTTTTCAATTGAAAAATTTGAAGAAGTCACAATTTGGCCATCTCTGACGACACCTTGGAAGCCCTCATACTTTTAAATCGCGTCTAACAAAGCTGGCCATCCCAAAATGGTTTTCCTTAATTTGTAAGCTAAAAGATGATATAAAACTCTTTTTGATTGGTCGCATATTTTCCATGGAACGAAACAAAATGTCTTTGTTTGTTTAATATGACCTGGTCTCTGTATAGGAACTGTGTGCACTGACCAGTGGTGACCTTGTTAGCATACACACAAGCACATGCTTCAGTGGCTCAATGTTTAATGAGAAAAAATGCCTCAAACGTTACCATATGAACAGATTAGTGGGAAAATATGCGTACCTTGATCAGAGCAAGTCGCATCAGACGTTGCCTGAAACGCAGACATGGCTTGTGAGTAAAACAAAATGTACACGCTGTATATGCGTTGACTGAAGATTTACGCGATCTGCCTGGATATCGGGCCAACCTCCTAACATATCTGGAGGTACAATAACTCTGCTCCATGAGCGACAACAAGATGACGGCGAGCACCACTTCTCAATCTCAAGTTCTTTAACACATATGTGATGGCTCATCCCGAAAGGGGGGACTTTGCAGATGATATCAATTTTGATTTTATCGTCTCATCTGTTACAGTATTTTCTATAGGCGAAAGCGGATCTACGTCATACGCAGGGTATACGCAGCATAATGATCTAAAAATAACTCGCGTTGGACTTCGTGCGCGGTGAAAACAATCAATACTTCAGCCAGGCATCCCTTCATTTTCTTTCTTTTTTAGCCAGACGAAAATCTGTGAAATGATGAGCTGTTTGTCATTTTGTTATGACTTGAAAACCACACATCTCATATGATTTTGGAATCTAAATATTTTGACAATTTGCTAAAATCAATCGAAGTTTCCGCGAGCCGTCATTTTCTCCATTGAGTTGAATGGGAAGTCGGCAAATGTTTTCACCGCGCTATTTGGACAAACGTCCTGGATGTAAACAAAACGCCCGGATGTCCGCTTCTGCCTATATAATAAGCTTTAAAATGACACCTTACTTGTTGAAATTGATCAAGGCGATCAAATTTTACAACAAAAAATATGCTGGAAATTCTTATTATTTTCTTTATTTTTTGCTGCCTATTTTCATCAGTTTCTTGAAAAGTGTTCTGTCGCAAAGTCCCCCTTTTCGGGGTGAGTCATCACATATATACATATTTCCTGTCTGACAAACATACCTGCTTCCTTTCAGCCAGTTTGGTTGCATTTTCCATGGTGGTTGAGGCTTCTTGTAATAATGGGAAATCAGTACAATAGTGACAGACATACCTGCTTCCTTTCAGCCAGTTTAGTTGCATTTTCCATGGTGGTTGAGGCTTCTTGTAATAATGGAAAATCAGTACAATAGTGACAGACATACCTGTTTCCTTTCAGCTAGTTTGGTTGCATTTTCCATGGTGGTTGAGGCTTCTTGCAATAATGGGAAATCAGTACAATAGTGGTAGACATACCTGCTTTCTTTCAGCTATTTTGGTTGCATTTTCCATGGTGGTTGAGGCTTCATGTAATTATGGAAAATCAATACAATATTGGCAGACATACCTGCTTTCTTTCAGCCAGTTTGGTTGCATTTTCCATGGTGGTTGAGGCTTCTTGCAATAATGGGAAATCAGTACAATATTGACAGACATACCTGCTTTCTTTCCGCTAGTTTGGATGAATTATTGTGGTTTAAATCGTACTTAAACAACAGAGTTCAAACTGTTAATGTTAACTCATCTTTGTCTGACTTTAGGCCAATTGATATTGGTATTCCCCAGGGCTCAATATTAGGTCCTTTACTGTTTATAATTTTTGTTAACTGTTTACCTAAT
>JXSR01S007356.1:35006-48150 GCA_000969725.1 Ophiothrix spiculata | reverse complement strand
AGTCCTGTGGAAGGATCTGTCTTAATTGTTACAAATAGGAACCACAAATAATTCATTAGCCTGATATTAGAGTTTTTTATTAGGACTCTTGTTATCTTATATTATTTGGTAATGATTGAGATAACAATGTTGAATTTGGTTTAACTATAGCAATTTTTTATGTGTGTCACAAATATCACAATAAAAAAAGAATAGATTCAAAAATTCAAATACACAGCTTCACTTTCTTCTTCCTTAAATTAAGCATGCTTATGGTTTTGATACTTAAAAATAATAGAATACTCAGAGAAGTGGGTTAGCGCAGCGGTACTTCCCTTGCTTTGCACCACTGAGTCCCGGTTTCGATTTCCGGTCCCGGCGCTGTATGTGCATTTGGTTTTCAGTCCATGCTCGCTTCCGCAGGTTCTTCTCTGGGTACTACGGTCTTCCTCCTGCATTCAAAACTGATTTAATTAAAGAAAGATCTTGGACCCCCAATGGAAATAAGCTTCATTAGAGGCTTTCTTGGGTTATTCTTGGCGATTAGCCTAAAGAATTCTTTATTTCTTTCTTTCTTTCTTTTACTATACGATTGTTTCACAAATATATCTGAGTTAAAACACTTTAAAATGAATTATGAGTAACTTTGGGCATCCATATGTATATTTTTCTCTACACCTTTCTGTACTATTACATTACTGAAAAAGTATGCAACTTTAGGCCAAATCATTTGGAAGGTATCAGTATCTACCCAAAACAAACCCAATCAGTCAAAAAAAAATCAAAAGTCATGGATGACAGGGGTTACCCTGTTTGTAAGTTCTTATAGTATTGCTTTAAGCTAATTTATCCCAAATACAGAAAGAATAAATTCTAAATTTTTGTGGGTATTGAAGATAAATTAAGATTAAATCTATACTTGAGATCCAAGATCTTTATGATCAGTGTTCCTGTTAAGGCCTTATGGTGGCGCAGGAGCCCTGAAAATTGGCGCAACAGGTTTCGGAAAATGTGTCAGACACATGTTTTATCATGCTTTATTTAGCCAATTTTCAGCCTCAATTTGTGATTTTGGCACAAGTATCTTTGAAATTTGCCAAAATTGGTCAAATTGGCACAAGCCCCAAAACCTTACGGGAACACTGTTTATGATATTCCATATTTTAATGAATATCAAAGCCTACCTCCTCTGGTTGAACCTTAAGTCTCTTGCAAGCCTCCAGGAAAATCTTTGGATCAGGTTTACGCAGTCCCACACGGCATGATTCCACAAACTGATCAAACAGCATTCTTAAGGCAATAAAGCCATTGATTTGTTCATCACTTCTGTTTGCAACTTGGTCCATAATGTAGTTATTCGTTAGCACACCTGTTTTAAGTCATAAATAAATGGAATTAGAAAAGGAACAGGAATTATTTGATTAAAGGGGCACTGGACAAGTTCAGTATCATCCCCTAACTTTTCTCTAAACATTTTGAGATTTTCACATCATTCAAAGTATAAGCGGTAATAATGACAGCATGCAAAGTTTCATTGTCAAATTCAAAGCCTTCATATCAAAATATTTAAATATTCTTTTATTTTTAATCATCATTGTCAACAACGATTAATACTGCCCCTATAGTTGAATTTTCAAAATTGGCCTTTCAGGAGATCTAATGCAAACAATCAAATTTCTTTTGATTTACCTGCAATCTATGATGTGAAAGGAATGTTTTACAAACGAGTCTTTGGCTCTTTCTTGGTATAAAGCATCAATAAATACGTTAAGAGGATAGCCTCATACTGAAGATAAACATACAAAATAAAATTCAAATTTTTGACTTTTCGAAAGGTTTTGATCAAAATTGTCCTGATATCTGGTAATTGACTGTTATTTTCTAACATATCAAGTGTAAACCATCTACAGGTAATTATTTCAAAATTTTGTCAAATACCCCTTTAAATCCAACATAAGCATTTGCATATTAGGACTATTGAAGAAAAATAAAGCTTGAATGACTTGTGACTTGAAATGCTGGCTGACTTAAAAAAGATAATTTATCTCTCCGTAAAAAAAACCTGCAAGATGAATATTGCTCCATAACATTTGATAAGATAGCCACATAACTTTCTCACACCAGTCACCGAACTCACATTTCTGTATTTTGTTTATTTTGAAACACAATGCAAGGCATATGAAAGTTTTATTCTAAAGAAATTGAGTTTGAAATATTTATTTCATGCATAAATTTTGTGAAAAATATCAACTTATTTCTACTTTAAAACATCACAAAAAACAAAATTTCCTAGATATAAACACACTGGTGCATAAAATGAAAAATATATTGCAAGGTTTCTTAATTTTTACGGGTTCTGACATGCCATGCTTCAAAGAATTGTAACTCCACATGAGGATGTTATCTGAATCAGTATTCCCGCTAAAGGTTTTGGCTTTGCACCAAAGCAACATAAAAGGGGGAAAAATGGTTCGCAATTGCCAATTTCGGAACGATTACCTCAAAAATGAAAGTAATTTTGAATATAATCTGAATTAAACTGGAATAAATGAAAGTTGTGTATAACCAAAACCATATTTTGTCATTTTTGTTTTGGGAACCCTTGCGCCAATTTTTGAACTTCTGCGCCAATTTCATGACATACAGCCTTAGTGGGAACACTGTTCTGAATTTGCAATAAAATAAAAAGACCAATGGTAGACTTTACTGGAAGTTTGTGGTTGACAATCACTAATTAAAATTCAAAGAAAATGTGAGTTTTAAGTGATTTTATCATCAATTTAAAAAGATGATTATCTTACTCACCGTGATTCTTGAGTACAGCTACTGCATTAACAATCTGAGGCACTACGCGTCCTGTGCTGAATGACTGGAACATATCTGAAGCACTGAAACCACTGGGGATTGATAGGCCTTCTGTCTGGGCTGCTGCTCTGCATTCACTCTCATACTTCTCACAGAACTGCATTCACAGAAATTGAATTTGCATTATTATATAATTTATAAAATAAAATATCCCTTTTTAAAGGAGCATGGTCCAATTGCCTTAACATTTTTTCAAACATTTTGAGATTTTGGTACCAAAATGTTGCTCATATTTTTCTCATAACCCGTCTGAAATTTCATGGCTGAATCATGTTCCGTTTTGGGGATATGTATGAAAATGTATCTAATAATGATAGCCATAACTAATTTTACACAATAACATACAGGCAGCTCTGAAATACAAAACGTGTCCACAAAATCAAAACAGTTTGACCGATTCAGCTGAAACTTGAAACTTAGACCTCTTGAGTGGTCATCATTCATATGTCATTGAAAACTAAATTTTGAGAAAACAGGCCAAGCTCCTTTAATCCACATGGTAGGTTTGCAAGTAATAGGGGCAGTGGCTATGGCTTGATCTTCTAACTACTCCATGAAGGGGTTTACCTCCTTGACTAAAAGGTCTGCCCATCGCAACATCCTTAACTTGTTGGTATATTTGTCCCATTGTTGTGAAATAGGTGGTGGTAAGAATGAACTCAAAACTCAAATATTGGGGTTAGTCACAACTCCCTGACTACGCCACAGATGATCTTTGAGTAAATTCCTATTGGTTGTTACCAAACGCATACATTACTGACGCATGTAAAATCCCACCTTCGGGCAATGTATCAACCGTATATTTACTAACATTTTCAGGAAATTAATGTACACGCGGGTAAAGTCCCATTGGTATTCTTTAGAAGTCGCAAATTATGATCCCAATACCATTTTATTTGTGGCCATAATTTGCTGAATCACCTAGAAATTTATCGTAATATCAAAATCTGCTTTTAAAAATATTAGCAAACTTATCTCAATTACGATAGAAATGGGTACATTTTATCCAAAATGTCTTCTAATTTGTGGAATATCATGGCTGATCGCGGATGAATATACACCTTTTCACTGTTTTTTTATGTTCTAATCGCAGATGGCGATGTTTAGGTTCATATAATGGTAAAATAAATAGAGCATGCGCTATCATATCTATCGGACATGCGCAAGCGATTGTTCTTGTAACAAAATTCCATAATGGCGAATGTCACAATCGGATGTGCAAAAATAATTTCACCATATTAAACCTTGATTGGTACATTCCTGTAAGTGTTTGTTGAAAAAAATTCTTGGGGATAATTTTAAAGAATATTTACTAAACTGAATCCAGAAATATTTGATTCAAAACATTACAATGAATAGATTGATTTGATTCCTCTAGGTCAGACAATTCACTGGCATTGTTTACCTCAGTAGATCGACCAGTTAGTTCAGTATCTCTCATGCGTCCTCGTCTAAAGTCCCAGCCCCTAACTTTGATCCAAGTTCACGTTCAAAAAAGGTGGGACATTACTCGAGTCAGTACGGTAATAATAATCCTGCAAATTAGCTCTACTGCACCATGCTGCCACTTAATTGCTATAGCTAACGAAGAAAAATCGAGTACAATGTTAGTACAACATTCCTGAGGTTCACATTTGGAACATCATTCTAGTACAATTCTAGTATTGTACTAAAATTTTACTTGAATGATGTTCCAAATATGCCCCTCAGGATTGTTGTACTAACATTGTACTCGATATTTTCCAGGGTACACATAAAGAAGGGACACTGTATTCAGAAACTAGCGAAGCTTAATGCATTTATCTTTGAAATATTTAAATTTTGCTCAAAATTACCCACATTTTTGCATTGGTTATTTTGTATATGTTACACTGCGGCTCTAAAGTATTTCGCACAAAACCTTTTCAGCCATATCTCAAAAGGTGTTTATCTGATTTTCATAATTTATTGACAGAGTCTATATTGTATAATTATCGAAGTAACTATTCCAGAATTGCATTCATTGAATTTGAAAATATGGCATGTAATGCATATTACTAACTTTTGTCTGAACATAAAAAATTGAGTTTTTATACATTTCTGCGCATTTGTTTTAAAACTTACAACCTGAAAATATTCTATCCTGTTACAAGGTAATAATGAGGTTATGAAAAAAAATTAGTTATACATCCTTACCAAACAGGAATACAAAATAAGTCTTCTGAATATATTCGCTTAGTATTCAGAATACACAATAAGTAGTATTTTAGTGGTTGAATGTATTCCTCCATTTTGAATAATAAAAATCTCATGATCATTACCACTAAAATCATGGGAAGGGAAGTAACTTAAAGGGAAGAAAGGGAAGGGAAGAAAGGTAAGAAGAAGAGAAAAAGGGAAGAGGGAAGAAGAGAAAGTGGAAAGAAGAGGGAAAAGGGAAAGGAAAAGAGAAAAAGAAAGAAAAGGAAGGAAGAAAAAAGGGAAAGGAGAAAAGAAAAGTGAAAGAAACCATTATTTCATCCAAAAATAGGCGTTTTTAGCTAAAATAAACAAATTTGTCCACATATTTTTGCGCGAGCGCTACGCGCGTTTAAATTTTTTCAAGCATATACAAAAATCGGGAAGCCTCTTGAGTCTTGCCCCCCCCCCCTGGACGGTCAAAGCTGGTTACGCCCCTGCATATTACTGCTTTTTTACTTTTATTGCAGTTATAAGCTATTGCAATATTATGGAGACATTTTGAACTCTTTATCTGTCATTTCTTTGATTTTGGCTCATGTTTAATAAAATGTTAAATGACCAAGGTGTTTTCACTCTCTTTGGTGCCCAGGAGGGAGGGGATATACTAGGGTCCATCCCTTTTAAAAAATTGCCTTCCCTGTTGCAGATCTGAATTTTATGGTGGGGGGGGAGTGTTTTTCAGCTTTTATAACAAAAATTGACCAAATTAGGCTGATTTTGCAGGATTTTGGCAATTTTACGGGGGCCGCCCGACCCTTCCGCTCCCCCCTTGATCCGCGGCTGCTTCCTATATGAATTTTACATCGAAAGTCCGTCTAGTGATAAAAACAATTTTAAAAAAATCAAAAATCGGATGAACCATTTCAAAATAGCGGGCGAATTTTTTTTTTATGTCACGTCAAAACGTTTTCTGCCATGTATTTAGAAAAACTTTTCCCAGCTGAATTTTTGCATGAAATTTGCCTCAAAGTTGCACATTGTAAGCAAGTATACAACATTGCTGATATAAAATTTGAAAAAAATTTGGTTGATTCTATGGGCAAAACAAATTTGAAAAGCACCCTAGAAAAACGAGTTTATGCTAATTAGCACAAAAATGACATGGTCGATTTAAATTTTCTTGCTACTGACCGAAAGACGCTGCCGCACTGCATTAATGCCCTGTCCAGACTCACTATCGTATAAATTTTATTGAATAAAACATAGTTTAATTCGATGACCTATACGTCATGAGGATTATATGGAACGGCGATGTAAAAAAGTTGCATTTTGCACTGCACGAAAACCTGTGGTATGGTCCTGTGGACAACATGTCCTTTTCATGTTATACATTGATAAGTTTCCAATCATTGTGGATGACCAAAACACACTTAAAAGTGTGTTTGAAATTTCAATTGCCACTGTGTACGAAAAGCCTGCTCCTCCACCTCTCTCTGTGGCAATTGCCTCTATGGCGTTTCAAACGGTGGCACAATTTCCCTGTGTATGTCTATCCTATCCTATGTCTACCCAGTGAAACAGTCAACAACACAGCAGAAATATAGCAAGCTAATGACCTTAAGTTCCTGCATTACCTGTGCGTCGAGGTGAATATTTGTGTTCTGCAGCATTGTGGGTATTTTTGTGGTCAGAATACTGAAGCATGCTGGGTATTTTTCGTGTGTGGTTGGAATACTTATTCCAGCATGGTGTAAGTATTCTATATTTCAGCTGACAAGTGATTGGAATACTAATTTAAAGCTAGTGTTGCTCTTCTAATTTGCATACTAGTATTTGGAATACTTGTTTGGATTCCTCATTTAAATATTTTGGCCTATAGGAATACTAAGCAATATCCCAGGAATACTAACAAGTGGTTTGAATACTATTATGTAAATTTTAGCTTACAGGAATACTAATATGTGGTTCGAATACCAATTATGTAGCTAGTATTCGTCTTCTAATTTGCATACTAATGGTTCGAATACTTATTTGTGGTTCCTCATTTAAATATTTCGGCCTATAGGAATACATAGCACATGGCTCAAGAATACTAACAAGTTGTTTGAATACATACAATAGTGGTTTGAATACAATTCTGTGTATTAAACCACTAATGTTCATGTAGAATTAAGTGGTTGGTTGTATTCAGGTACATGTCTTCGAATACTTATTGAGAATACAATAGGAATACATTCGCATTTGGTAAGGGAAATGAGATTTGTACTTGTGGTGTATTTGTATATGGTCCATGAAATCAGCCATTTTTATTAGCAATGGAAGATACAATATTAAAAGAAACATCGATTTATTCATATTGAATAGATACATTTGTAAGTTACCTATATACTAGTATGAATCTTTAATGATTTTAGGTCGTTTTTAAAATATAAAAAACAAGGTTTTTGAACGTTTTTAATTGTGCGGAAATAATTTAGAGTGCAAGTGTATGTACCATTAAATGACAATTAATCCATGCTTTTCTAGGAAAGTGCAAGAATCAAATGCATTATGAAATTTATGCAACATATTATAACTAAACACAAACATTTACCTGTGATACATTCAGCTCTCCTCTTTCCATTTGGCAAAAAGCATTGTGGGGGCGCCCTTCGATCATTACTCTCTCAAGAAAGAAACTAGAAAATGGAAAATAACAAAATAGTAAGCAAGAATCTTCAAAAAGAAAACGTCTTACAGGGCAACTCCATAGTGATAGTCACAAACGTAAAACATTACATGGCACCTGTTTGTAAATATGAAAGCATTTTTCATCCGGGGGGGGGGGGAGCACTCAACTTTGAGGTACGTGCCATGTGCCACCAAAAAGACACCACTTTTATTCCCTCGCTCTCACTGAAAGACTCTCTAATTTTACTAATTGTCACTCAACGACCCCTTTTTTTAAATTCCTTATCACTTAAACAACCCTTCTCTCTCAGACCCACCATTTTCTTAATTTAATGTATTTTTTTGAAAATTTTGGACACATTTTGCAGAAATCATTGAAAATTTTGTTAAATTTGTCGAAATTTTTGCACATTTTTGGCTATTTTGACCCGGAAAGACCCTACTTTTTTGTGAAATTTGCCCAAAGACCCCTTACTTTTTGCACTTTGTCACTGAAAGACCCTTTTTTTACTCAATTTTTCACCAAAAGACCTTTACTTCAGAGGTGCTCGGTGGCACTTGTACGTCATTTTCATATGTGAGTGCCCCCCAGCCTCATTTATGTAGCATAAGATTGGTGATATTTATTATAGACCATTCCAATAATTAGCATATTTTTGCCACTTAGGGATATTGGCACTCATAAACAAGGGCAAGTACAGGGATTATCCTCATCTCTATAAACACATGAGTGCCTCCCCAGGAGCGTAAAGCGAATATCGTATACTTTTTTAATAATAATAATAATTTTATACTATGTGATCGCAGCCTTATAGGAAGACCATTCTAATTGGCATATTCCAGCCATTGAGAGGTTAAACCTGCAGAATCGGAACTCACAACAAAGCTAAGTATGAAAAAGATATTTAATCTTAACTATTCAGTAACGTTCTGCAAGTTTACAGTTAAATGATTTTTACCAAATTTTACAGGAATGTGCGATTGTGCGTCTAATCACTGACTATCCATCTATCACTGTTTGGCTGGTTCCCTGTGTGTAGTTTAGTTACTGGCATGTTTTTTGGTTCCACATAAAAAGGGCTATAAACCAACTTTAGTCAAGATAATTTCAACCAAACTTTTGAGGAATGTTTGTATGACCAATGACCAAAATGCTTTTGGCTCCATACAAAAAATGTCATAACTAAACTACAATAGAAGCAATTAAAAAAACTTGTAGGAATGTTTTTTTAATGTTTGGGAATTTCTGAAGCAAAATGGGATCCACATTTACTTTTTTGTGTGTGAAAAGTTAAAGCAATACTACAAAGTGTTAAAATGAAGCGCCTCCTGTCACCCATGACTTGATATTTGTAGCTTATTGGATTTGTTTTGGTAGATATTAATACCCTCCAAATGATTTGGCTTAAATATGAGCACTTACTTTTTCTGTTAATGGTCATTTGTTGAATTGAATTTGGGATCCCAAATTTAATTCCATGTGTATTAGTATAGGAATGAACGCATACTGTATTGTTTCTAATAAATGCCCAGTCTCTATTAAACGCCCACCCCAAAAAATTTCAAAGAGAAGTGTTAAAAACATTCAATTTTGTAGCACTTTCGTGTATCATTAAGCTTTAACCAACAATCGCTAGCAACAGGAAACGGTACCAATGAGGTCGCGATCCCGGAAATGATGAAAAATTGTCAGTACTTCCAGGTTATTGGGGGCCATATAACAGTAAGTTGCCGTAATTGTTAAGCTTAGGGATTGTGTGCAAATTATGATGTTGAAAATTGGTCTCTAATAATCGCCCACCCTCCAAGAAATGTTGCCGCCCATGGGCGTTTATTAGAAACAATACGGTATATGCTTTTCAAATCAAAATCAAAATCTTTTTGCTTTAAGGTAATTCTAAACATCACTTACTTTGGCAGCCCCATCCTTTGTGCATATTTGGCAATCTCATGCTGCGGTGGCTGGAAGATGACTCCACCTAAATCAAACAATGCTGCTTGAATCTTTCTAGCCATCTCTTGATGTGTTCAGGAAATGATGATTATGTTCTAGCAAATAAAGAATAAAGAGAGATGGATCATAGAACATAGAGTCCCGGGGGTACTCACATATGAAAGTGATGTATAAGTGTCATTGAGCACCTTAGAGGTAGGGGTCTTTGGGTGACAAATTGGGTCTAAAAAGGGGGTCTTTCAGAGACAAAGTGCAAAAAATGGGGGGTCTTTGAGATATTTTCTAAAAATTACATCAAATTATGAAAATGGTAGGTCTTTGAGTGACAAAGGTTGTTTTGTTGACAAGGAATTATAAAATATAGGGGGTCATTGAGTGAGTTTTGGTAAAATAGGTGAGAGCGAGTGTAAAAAGCGGGGTCTCTTTGGTGGCACATCAAGGGTTTAGCCGTCTGGCTGTCATTTGGACGGCTGATCATGAAAATGGATGCGCTGTAAAATGCAAAGGCCGTCCAACAAGGCGTCCAAAAATGCTTTTTACCATATGAAATTTGATGTTGAATGTTAGAACCTATCTTCAATAATCATGATTATCACAAAATCTGATCAATTATTGTACTTTGTGAACTTCAGAATGGGCTTTAAACCGTGTTGTATCTTTGTTCGTTTGCTGGAGGTCGACATGTTGTTTACAAACTACCGAGAATTTAATCATTGTCTACCTTTGTCAAATATGAATATTAATTATTCTGACGTCATGATGTCTTGACTGAAGTCGGATTTGGACACCCTACTTTCAAATCCTGGCTAAACCATTGTGGCACATGGCACATATTTGAAAGTTGAGTGCCCCAATAGGTCTAGGCAGGTTCCCCCTGAAAAAAACTATTGGCAATGTATGAAAATAAATTGTAAATTGGGAAATGGAGACTTGTCATCTAGAAATTTGTTGCAAGTCACTGTGAAAAGAAAAAGATGACAGAAAGGAATAATTAGCCAGGAAACAATAAAGTCAAAATGTGTTTTTTAAAATAAAAAAAAAGCTCTGAACCAGGCATCAAAATACAAGAGGAGCGGAAGGCAAATCGCCCCCTATTTTTACAAAAAAGCCCCCTTGCAAAGGTGGAAGAAGGCGAAAAAATATAACAAAAGCACATCAATTGCCCCAAGTTATAAAATTTAAAAAGATTAAGTTAAACTGCCCAAAATGTTGCTCAGAACACAATAAATATATTTAGCAATGTTAAATATCCCAAGTAAAAAAAGGAGCCCCAAGTAGCTCAAAAGAGCCCCCTGGAATGAAAGTCAGAGGGCAATTTTTATTTGCTGAAAAAAATAGCCTCCCCAAAAAAATTATTTTGACCCCTGCTCTGAACACCTCTTTTTCAACAAAATCCAACAAGTAAAAATTAAGAAACCCCAAAGCACCAATTACAGGTCGTTTTTTTATACTACTGTAAACGCCAATATTTTCGCGCTCAGTAATATTCACCCACAACTAATATTTGAATCATTTCGAGCTGAGCGCGAAAATAAATGTAGCGCAAAATATAACACTTATACAGTACACAAAATGCTTGGGAAAACTACTGAAAACCTTATCACTCGTATACTGAAAATCTTGGGTTTTTGTTTGTTTGTTTTTGGGTATATTGTTTGCCGCTTTGTCAAAACCACTAAAATTAGTTTAATGTCGATGAAAACTAAAAAGGTCAAAAAGGTCCACTTATTGAAAATCCTGCTGCTTGAAAAAATCCTGGCTATGGGCCTGCTTGAGACTTTAGGGCTACTATTTTCCCTCCAAGTTTGGCCTATGGAAAAAAGAAGACCTATGGCCTCACCTCAGTAAAATACTAAGGGGTTTTTTTTAGTTGTTATTATTGCTCATGAGCAGTCACTGCATGATTACTACTGGTCTTACCTTTTATGCTGTAGTTGCAGGCAGTGACAAGCAAGAAGTGTTTAACCAACAACTTTACTTTTTGACTGACAACCAACACAAAATGATCAAAGTCCACATTTTGCTTTTATATTAGCAAATTTCATATGTCAGCACATCAAAAACAAAGTCAAAGGATAGTGCAGGTAAAAGACAGTGTTTACCCTGTGATCAGTTGGCCAAGGTCAGAGCTTACACTGAACACAATTTAGTATGGCAAGCAGTAGAACTAGTATCGTTCCACTGATCTTCCCCCCCCCCATGGAGCCAGCGGGGTGTCGCCACTTGGTCCAAACCCATTTAGTCCAATACCACTTAGTCCAAACCCATAAAGTCCAAACCCATTTAGTCCAATTAGTTGTTAGTCCAATGGCCTGGTGGTCCAAAACTCATTTAGTCCATTCCCATTTGGTTCAATAAAATTTTAATTATCATTTAGTCCATTACCATTTAGTCCAATTATCACTTGGTCATATAATATTTTTATTTCCATTTGGTCCAATATCATTTAGGCCAATTACCATTTGGTCCAACAATAATTTGATTACCATTTGGTCCAATATCATTTAGGCCAATTACCATTTGGTCCAACAATAATTTGATTACCATTTGGTCCAATATCATTTAGTCCAATTACCATTTGGTCCAACAATAATTTGATTACCATTTGGTCCAATATCATTTAGTCCAATTACCATTTGATCCAACAATAATTTGATTACCATTTGGTCCAATATCATTTAATCCAATTACCATTTGGTCCAACAATAATTTAGTGGTTTTGACAAAGTGACAAGCAAAAAAAAAGAAGGTTTTTAGCAGTTTTCCAAGCATTTTGTGTACCATTTTATTAAAAGGCCGCCGTATATTTTAGTGTTTTGGTGCTTTGGGTGTTTTTTTGGTGGACATTCAGGGTATTTATGTGGACCTTTTTTGTACATTGTCAAATTCAAATACGAGGTACCCTGAAAAGACATCCCTTTTGCTAAAGACGTCGACGATGCCAATGGGTAAAAAATCCGACCCTTTTTCGACGTTTTTTCTGATGAGCATTTCTTCGAGCGCCTCCCCCCCCTGTACATGTGTGATCAATAAACCATTGATTACGACTTATTCCGTGCAATTCAATTAGACCCGGACTCCTGGTTGCACTTGGTCTCATTACACCGGTACGATCCGTTGCGATCCGAAAATGTTACTTAGTGGTATAGCACTGGTTTTAATAGTGTCCTATGTCGGCTACATGAAGCTACATGTTCTACATTCCATGTCAAACATCCTGCAAACATCGCCAGGCAGGGAGGGCACTTTATGAAAGATTTGTTTCCAAATCCTGACAAATCATTTGGTGGTTTTCAACTTAATTCTCTATGCTGTACAGTACCCCATTTAAGAAAACAAACCAGGAACCACTGACACCAGACCTCCATGCTGTGATTTGTCATAGACTACTAACCACATGCTAAAAGTTTGACAAGTTGAATATCCAGACACCCAAAACTCTTCTTCAAATACGGGCGTTGTTACAAATATATTCAGGAATTTTACTTTTGTTAATTGTAAATGATGAAATGACCT
>JXSR01S007353.1:37655-68624 GCA_000969725.1 Ophiothrix spiculata | reverse complement strand
CATTTTGTTTTATCTTTTGATGTGTTTTTATCAAATGTGTGTACCTGTTGATATTGAAATAAAGTTTGATTTGATTTGATTTGATTTGATTTGAAATTGAAGAGGGAAAAGGGTAAGGAAAAGAGAAAAAGAAAGAAAAAGAAGGAAGAAAAAAGGGGAAAAAGAAAAAGGAAGAAACAATTATTTCATCCATAAATAGGCGTTTTTTAGCTAAAATAAACAAATTTGTCCAAATATTTTTGCACGCGCGCGTTAATTTTTTTTTTTTAAGCCAGTACAAAAATCGGGAAGCCTCTTGAGTCTTGCCCCCCCGGACGGTCAAAGCTGGTTACGCCCCTGCATGTAGTGTTATAATGCTGAGGGCACACAACGAATGATATGCTGAGATCACCATGATAGGACTGTGCACCTTTGTTCATGTAGGTAATGTGATAAAGTTAGGCAAAATAGTCAGATTCTTAAAAGTTACATGTAGCTGTGCTTGATATTTCACATAGAAGCATACAGACGCACTACATAAATTATGTGTTTTAAATTTAGCACTGAAAACAAGTGCGAAAGAAATAGTATTGTACCAAGGTATGTTATTGTATTTGGATAAAATATTTTTCCTAAATCTTTCCTCAGCATCTAATCATATGTAATGCCCATATTACAAGATTTTGGGATCTTTAGCTTTTACTTTATATTTCTCCACACTGCACTGGCAAACTTGAAACACTATAATTTTGGCTGAAGTAGCAAATGCCTTTTAGGAATGGGTTCTGGAGAATTGAAGTCGCATAACTCATTTAAAATTTCACCCATCATAATCTTAAGGAAAAATAAGGAGAAGACAAGAGCTATTAATTTATTTGGCCAGGAAATGACAATATTTGACCTTTCTTTAACATATATTACAGAATAGGCCAGCTATTTACTGGTGTGCATCCTAGCTGCATGGTTCAGTCAAATACCATGAGTACCATGAAATCTCACTTTTCATAGATCGTGACCTGGACAAAGACAAATTTGAGAACTTTTGATCATTTTTAGATTCCATGAATAATATTTTCCTCATTAAGTTCACCAATTTTCCAGCACACTACATTTACATAATGTTCCCTTTTCAAAGCCAATATATTTGAGAAATTTTATACAGTTGATTTGCTGTAATTTGAGTGATTTTCATGACTATAGAACTATTTTCAAAGTGACCATTGTGTTGAATATTAAAGTCCTAATTCAACACAATGGTCACTTTGAAAATGATATGAAATGGAAAATTGTTCTGTAATTGCCAATAAAGGGCCTCCCTTATATAATAAATTTCTCTTAAAATTCAGAGATTTCTCACAGCTATAACATTACATATCATATACACTGTCAGCACTTAATAGTACTTCCGCAAACCCCTTTATTCAGCCATATCTCAAAAGTTGTTGTTCCGACTTGCATCATTTTGACAGAATCTATATTTTATACATAAATAAAGAACCAATAATTTCAAAAAAAATTCCTCCAAAAATCTAAGCAAAATTGGGTGCTTTCACGGCCCTAGTATTTTTATTTTTATTTTTTAACTAGGATCGGTCACTGAGGGCAACAAAACTTTTTTTGCCTTATACAACCTTGATGCGGGGAACGTAATTGGTACATCTGGCAAGGTGACATAATTCAACAGTCACATAATTTCACATTTTCAAATATTACAGCATAGGTTTTTTTTTAAATCTCTGTTGAGTAATAAAACCATATAAACTTTGAAAAGTTAACTGCCCGACTATTTCAAAAGGTACCTGCCCGACAAGCTTTCAAAAAACATCACCCGACTCCAGCTCTGCTGCTGATTGAAAAATGTCAGAATATAAACATGGTATTTTCTAATATGATGTGCATTAACACAAGCGCTGAAACATTAATAATAATAATTGATTCTTAGGGTTTATTCTGAGTCTGTTGATATGTATTGTTCGTCTTCCCTCAACACAGTCTTTCCACACGTGCGCAATGCATAGGAAATAGCATGTGTAAGTGACTGCGCGTCGATGGACGTCATGCGATGCATAACGCCAGAGTCTGAATAAGCCATTATTCTTTTTGTTGCTACTTACATGGTGAATATGTTGGTGATGCAGGTTTAGGTGCTGCTGTAGTCAACCCAACACTCTTTGTCGCGTTACCAACTTGACCCAATTCTGTGCCCAACTCTGTTACCTCCACTTCGTTTATAACCGTCACCCCCGTTTCCATGATGACATCAGTGACTACATCAGTTGCAGTGTTGAGTTGATTGACAACGGTAGAAGTATCACTTGTTGCTCTTTGTGGAACTACATTTGTTGATGTATCTTTTGTTTGTTTATAAAATAAAGCACTGACTGAACTAAATTTGGGCACAATTTGAGTCGTTCCACCATCTTTATAAATTGTAAACCCTCCTGAGTCTGTTCTCTCTGTAAACCTTCTTGTAGTCAAATAATTTTTGGTAAAAAATGTCTCTTCCCTTGGCACCACATATTCCATTGATGTTGATCTTTTATATACAGCATGTGTTGGTTGGTAACCACTGACTGGGTTTGCTTGAGTGGTCGCACTATGGACAGCCAGGTGGACAGCGCCCTCATGGTGTAACGCAGGAACATTGTGATTACTTGTCCTAAAATTTGCTTGTGTGCTCAAATCAGGGCTTTGTAATTTGTTAGTTCTTATTTTCTCAAGAACATATTTAGAAGCTTTTGTCTGAGTTTCTGATGTTGATAAGGCTACATGACCTATTGTAGTCCTGTCATACCCAGAAGTCCTATCAGATACTGATTTTTCAAACAGAGATGAAGTTTTCAATCTCAAAGAGGCTGAAGAACCATCGACTAAGGAATCTGAGGTAGATGGTTCCCCATTATCTCGTGTAACAGCCTTGGTGAGTTGTGTTTCAAATGATGTTTGGTGAACATGGTTCGGATCAGTACTGGTCGCCTGTTCAAATCCTAACTCACTGTCAATCTCTGCAGTTGTGAAGTCTGTGTCATCTGTCACAAGGTCTGCAATGATAAAAAAACATTTTTGTCAGATTATTCATTAAAATGTTTGAGGTTATCAAGTTAGGCACAATGTCAAACCATCTTGAAGAAAAATAACATTTTATTCATCATAACACCAGACAACATTTGCTTTTCCCCTCTCTGGATCTCACCAGGTTACACATTCCCCTGATGAATTATTGTCTTTTCGGGTATATATCTTTTCAAGTTGCTGGTCCTCGAATGTGGAATAATCTATCGCAGCATATCCCCAATGCTTTCACAATCACCACTGCAGCTTCAAGCGCCTACTCAAATTTCTGTTTTACATCATATAACTTTTTCTTGATTTTCATTTACTGTTTTTATAATATATTTTTGTAGGCTGAAGGATTGTAGTGTAAGTCAAGGTCCTTTGTGCTGCACACGTTAAAACTGGTAAATGAAAAAGTATAATATAAACCCTGCATGTATGTATGTAACCATGATAATTTTCACCAAAAGCCACATAAAATATCAATGAGTGCTTTGTAATGCCATGTTTCAACAGTGGTCATTGTTGAACAATGTACACATAATATTTAGACTATTTCTGTTGTATGTAAAAAAAACAGCTATTATATGGCAAAGTTCAGGTTTCAATATCCTTTTTGAAATATTTCCTTTTGTACATTACTTATAAGTTTGATTTCGTTAAAGAATATAACAGAAGAGAAATGCATGTGAAGATCCATTTGCAAAACATTACTGATCAATCATTACTTCACTAATCATTTGCTAAACCAAAATCAAACAAAGACAATCTGAAGAGTCATAACTTGTCCCCTCTGCTCTGATCCAAGTTACCCAGTTCATGATCTACCCCCTCTTTGAAAGAAAACTTTTCCTGAGTGTGAGTCATTGGTCAATTCAAAACATCCTGTGCTTGCTCAGCTTGTTTGGCATCATGTACAAAAATGACTTCAAAATAAGGTGGGTAGTATACAAATATGTACTGACTTATGGCGTCACACCACAATAGAGCTTCCCATTGACTTACTGTACAAAATGGCTTCCTAAAAACACCCGAGAACTCAATAATAAAGCAACTGGTTGCTTCATCACTGCCTTTTTTTCAGATGATTACGATCTCTTCTAACACAAAATGATGATAAAAGTACACCTTCAAGGCAAAAATTTCAAGAAATCGGACGCTGAAGTATAATGCCCCCTATCACTGAGAGCCGAATTTTGTATTTCCAGAATCAAGAGCAAATTAAGAAAAATCCTTTAAATTTTACCAAATTAGTCTGGAGATCAAAAATGGCGTCAGAGCATCTTTAAACAAACCTAACTTTATGATTAGAACAAAATATTGACCAAACATATTGCCCTTCCATACGTTTTGAAGTCCTGTTTTTAGAAGGGCAGTCAATTTTGCCGATTTTAGAAATGCCGGATTGCGAATGCTAGTTATTTAGTGTAGTGCGCCCTTATGGACTGACTGGTTAAAACTATGATCCCAAGTTACTGAAATTGCTTTTTTACTGAGGGGCGCAGCCTCATAGTAAAATAGCAAAATTTTAGTTAGTGAAGGATCATAGTTTTAATCCAGAGATCTGAAAAAGTCAGTAAATATTTGTTTTATACACCGCATTAATAAATTTTTGTTTTCATGTAATTTTTATGTGCCAAAAAGTCTAATTCAGTAAAGATTTAGTAAAAAATGCACTCGATTAAGGCTTACAAGGAATGCGTGCGTAGGTAAGTGTGCGTAGTTGCTTGTGCGTGAAAGTTTTATGCGCGTGTAATTTCGGGCGTAAACTTTGCTTAGCGTATAAGGTAAATATTGTCAACGCTAAATACATTTCCTAGAGTGCTAAATATTACTTTTAAAAGTAGCAGTGGTGTAGCCAGGTTTTCGAAAGTGGGGGCCACAATATGAAGACAAACCGACAGAATTGTATTGACCATGCGAGTTGAGCGAAAGAGGTGAGCGAAGCGAATAAGGGTGGGGTCCAGGGCGGGCCCCTGGGCCCCTGGTGGGGGTCCAGGGCAAGGATGACAAGCTCCGGGGTTTTAGCTATTTGACACACTGCAGAAAGGTTAATTGAAACATTTTTGGATTTATGTAGTGCCAAAATGCCATGAAAATCATCTACATGAGGTAGTTTTTGCAGAAACTGACATTGGCAGCGGCCGTCACAAGGTCGCTCGACTGTTTATGCGGTATCGCCGGCCGCAGCTGACGGTGTTTTTTTTTAACCGACGGATGGTCAGTAATAGGGGCCCCCTCTAGCTACGCCATTGCTATTTAGCGCTAAATCCTCGATCTGGTTATAGCTATTTGAAATCATGTGATCGAGTTTTAGCCAATCAACTCTGTTAAATTTATTAATGTGGTATATAATTATTATTACTAAATAGTCTTTATTGGAAAAATTCTAGATATAGGGTACACAAGGCACACATATTGAGAAAAACTGTTGAGGCTTTACTAGAGTATTTTAAAAGGATGTCAGTGGTCACCTTTACATCCAGTAAGTTAGAGAAAATGATTAAATAATTTAAATGGAATTAAATCGGGCACCTTAATGGCTACATACAAGTCTAACAATTTTAATCTTGCCTCAACTGATGTCCAGTGGCACCAAACACATTAAAATGACAACGATTTAAATAGCTACATCATGTTAGCGTTTATTAATAACAGGAGCTTATATGTGACGTTAATCTAATTATTAATATAATTTTAAAGCATTTACTAAATTACCTTTAGAAGAGGCCATTTCATCATCAAAATATTGATACAGAAAGAAATGAGGATAAAATCAAATTCTTGGATGATGAAAAAATTTCCCTAAATTAGAGAAAGTAGAATAAACACTATGAAAAAGTTTGGACTCAATCATTCTGATAATAAAATAATCACTCCAAATTGAGTAGGTGTCAGATAAAGACCTAGAGCATTGGCGTAGCCAGGGGGTGCGGTCAAGGGGTGGGCGCACCCCGGGGGTCTACAACAAATAAAAATGGAATAAAGAAAAAAGAAATAAAAACAAACGGAAAACAATGAAAAAAGGGCGCAGTAGTCCTAATTACTAAGTCGATATAGGCAGGTGCCCCTAGCGGCCCTCAGGACCCGTCGCCACTTTGAACTAGGATTTATTGCACACCTCGGGGGTACGCAATCCTGGCTACGCAGGTGTAAAGTCACACCTTTATGAAGAGAACGTACCCAAGTCACTGTAGTCATCATAGTAGTAGTGAGGTGTACTACAACAGGTGTCTAGCAAGTATAGTCACAAAACAGGTCTACAAAACTGATACACACATCAGGTGTCATCAAAAGGGGAACTATTAGGCCTAATAGTCACACCTAGGCAAACCCAGGTACGTCTACCAGTACTATCATGTTGAACAAGTGTTAGGGCTATCACGTGTCAGGTCAGGACAACTACTATTAAAGCATAATCAGTTCGGGAGAACGGCTCGATCCAGTAGGCTACTCGATTCAGCCGCCCTGCTCGATGCAGTAGCCTAATGCGGCTTCATCCAGCCGCATCGCGAAATTTCATCTTTCTTGCCCTTGAACACAATTTTGCTTTACGCACACACTGAGTATTTTGATGTTTTTATCTTTTTAGGAATAATATCTAAAATCTGACCAAAGCAAAAAAAATTTCACCAGGGCAATAAAAAATTATAAGGCATAAAGTATTTTGGAATCGCGAAATTTAATCTTTTTTGCCCTTGAACACAATTTTGCTTTACGCACACACTGAGTAATTTGATGTTTTTATCTTATGAGGAATAATATCTAAAATCTGACCGATTCAAAAAAATACTCACCGGGTCAATAAAAAATTATAAGGCATAAAGTATTTTGGAAACATTCTAAATGATTTCAATCAACCATTTGTTTCAGTCCTCAAAGATTTTGAGGAAAAATACACGTTAATGTGGGTTTAAAATTAATACATGATGTCATCTGCATAGTGTACACCTGATAGACTGACTATAAAGGTTTGTGACCAAGTTCAACAGCACAACGTCAAAAGTAGCCGGAGATATGTCAAAAGTTCGCATTTTGACTATGCAAACATTAGATGCTCTCTCCATTTAATCTATATGTTAAATCACTTGAAGTGTCAACATAACGTCGTACTTAAATACTTTAGGGGTTTTGTCACAGATACAAAATTCCATTGATTTTCTTAAAACTTTTGTATTTGGATTTCAGATTCATTTGTGCTGATGACGAATTTAAAATAAAAAAAGTCACCGTGTTCGTTTTTGAGTTACAGACATTTCAAAAGTACACATTTTCCAAAAATATTCACCAAACGTTGACCATATGCGTTTGTAAAATAGTACATGCTCTATTGATTTTTTGTTTTTACAGTTAAAGCATTTTTTAACATGTTTCGGAAAAAACGTTTTACCATCAAATGTTTTACAGTTTCAATACAGTATACGCACAACTTTGGCCGTGTTTGTTTTTGTATATATGCTAAGTTTTTGATATCTTCGATGTTAAGGGTCACTCAGCTATTCTAAGAAATAAACAGAAAATGTTTCCAATGCATTATACATGTATTAACTGTTTTTTTAATGGCAGTGATAGTGCGTACGCCGTTGAGTGTCCATTTCAGTATGTATCGACGAACTTACAAAAATTGGTCATATCGTACTTATTTTTCAGCCGATTTCTATCATTTTTTGTGCATTTGAAACTATATCAAATCTGCTTTACTAAACATCAACATCACATTTTTGATTTAGTGCTTTTATCAAGGTCAAGGTTATCTATAATCCATGCACAAATGTGTTTTGGATTCACGTACTATAATGTTGTAAGTCCGTCGCGACTGAATAAAGCAGCTGAATCGAGCTGTACAAGGCGGCTCGATTGAGTAGGCTACTGCATCGAGTAGGCTACTGGATCGAGCCGTTCTCCCTAACTGATAATAGCTACACCATGCCTTTATATAATGGGATGATCAAAGCACACCAAATCTGCATGTGCAAGAGGATTGATTAAAACAAATCACTGCGTATTAATATATTTTTGAGCAAGAATCTTTCATGATTTTGTCTAATTTTGTTGCTACCACATGGAAAAACCTTGATCATAGATACATTTGAATATTCAGCAAAATTAGGTATACTTCGATATGATTCGGAAAACACAGACTTATTTATTTCCCCATATGGTCATGTGTGTTAATCGGTTGCTTACAGTATAAAAATTTATAGAGTTTAATAGCATATCTAAATGAAGGGGAACCCAGGTGCTGCCATATCTAAATTAATGACACATCCTTAATTGCAACACATCATTAAACAATTAAGAAACCATACCCTGGAAGAAGTTGTGCTTTTCCCAACACATGCACTAGCATATCATAGTGCCCTCATGTGTTAGAATAGGTTAGTAACTTTTCCTCTGATGATAAGGAGTGAAGAATTAAAAGAGATCACAGAACAGATCGTGATGGGCGGCCCCTTTGAAGTTTCAAAAATATAGAAAATCAAAAGAAAAATGTTGAAGTGGAAAAACAAGAAAAAAAGGGGAAATTTGGAAAATATTTTCCCCTTCCTCTGAAAAGGAATAGATGGGCTTACAGTAATACATAGTTGCTACTATGAACGTAGATGTCAACACTCTTAAAGGAGCTTGGTCCGATTTTTCAAAATTTAGTTGTAAATGTCATATGAAAGATGACAACTAAAGAGGTCTGTATTTCAAAAATTCAGCTGAATCAGCTAAACCGTTTTGATTTTATGGACAATTTTGTGTTTCGGAGCCGCCTATACGCTACTGTGTAAAATTAATTATGGTTACCATAATTAGACTTATTTTCATATATATCTCCAAAATGGAACATATCTCAGCCATGAAATTGTAAATGGGGTATGGGCTGGGGGTATGAGAAAAATAAGAGCAACATTTTGGTATCAAAATCTATGAGAGTTCAAAAAAAAAGTTGAGGCAATCGGACCATGCTCCTTTAAGACAAGCATGTGACAGCCTAAAGTGCTGATTTGAAACTTGATAACTCCTTACTCGTACATTCTCTTACTGATAATTTGTTCTGATCAGCGATTCTAGCGTCTCTGTTCTGATCAATACAAGCGGTATTGCAACGTTGATGCTGAGTTGTTGCACAAGTTCATACTTTTATGATTTTGCTACATGTATGATACTAGCAGTAATGGGAATTCACAACAAAGCTTTTTATCTTACAAGTTAGGGGCTGTTTCCAGCAATTTCCTATATACAGAAGACAGACATTTACAACAAAAGAAAGCTTAAAGTTTACTAGCTAGTATAGTACTTGAAATCACACATTCATGAGCATCCACAACAAACAAGCCATAAACTTGGCCTTCTGGCAATTTTAATTTTCAAAATATTTGCAAAGACAATGTTATAATGGTTTTCCGGACTTCACTGGATTTACACAAGTCAAGTTAAGACCTCTCAAAGGTTGGCATGGTGTAAAAGATAGAATTAAGAAAGATCGCCACACTATATATTTTCTGTTGCTGGTCCTTCTAAAAACATAATTTCATATTTAAATGATATTCATATTTTTGCTCAATTTTTTGAAATGAAGCTTGGTAGTTGTTTTGAAGCAAACATTAAGATCGTGAACCTGAAAAAAAGGCAAAATTTTCGACTTTCAAATGTATTTTCACCTGTAGCACAAAATGAAGTTTGCCTTCTTTGCAACTCATTGCTTGTGTAGGGTCACATATAGATTCAATCTCCTTCCCCCATCCAAACCCCCCATCCCCAGGGAACATACCCAATGCTTATGACTCATATTACAATGAATCCAATCACCATTTACATTTACCCCTTCACATTCAAGCATAAATCCTAAGACATTCAGCTTGGAACAGGTGCATTATTGCAGGGTTGACATCCTGATTTCCATTCAGGCAATCATACCCAGGCCAGGGGGTGCTTCTCTCGACAGAAAATTCTGTAACATCTTTGAATCCCTAAAGTGATAGTCACAACCCATAGGAATTGCACATATGAGGTGTCTGCCAACATTGGCAAAATCCTGCAATATGTATGCAAAGCAAGTAATACCTTCATGCGAATTTTATTGCATGCAAAACTTTCACTGCCTGATAACTGCGGTTCGGCTACCAATTCAAACATCAGTACGGGTCCGCATGTGCTCAGTACAAAGTACTGATTTTTCTCTTTTTTTTTGTAATTTTTCCCCCGGCCACTGTTCAGGTGACACACTATAAGCTCCCTGAAAATCACGTCCAGAATATTCAAACAATCGCGAGCTCTTATGCAGTCCATGCATACGCGTAATTCAGAATTTAAATCAACTCACAAAGCTGACGCTCGGCGATCGTTATGACTGGTCAATTTTCCCCAGTGACGAAAACTTGGCGTGACGATTGCGGTTACAACCAATCGCATGATCGCGTGAATTGCAATGGGTTGCATAAGGCGCAGAGTACCACTTGACAACACAAGTTAATGAGTAAAAGTACCCTCGAAATGGGGAGCTCATTTCAAAGATTGGCTGTTACAGTAGCATGTATGGAACGGTATAATACTGTAATCAATATTTGTATCAATATCCTGAAGAAGACGTTTCCAAGTACAAATATAGAAGTAGATGCATGTGTAAGTATACGGTTTCCTTATACAACAACTCGACAATCACATGGATTTCGTAAGCATGGTGTAGTACAACATGGGCAACATATGATGCATGCAGCCACAAGCATGAGTGACAAGCATGAGTGCCACTGAAGTATGTGTTAGCAGACCCCCCCAGGTGTACAAATCAAGAAGGGGGATTTGAAAATATATAGGGGATCTTTCTACAGCTCCTGCCCCTCCTCCCCTGGGATTCATTGAAACATATCTTAATCCAATTCTGCTACAATTGTTTCTAAAAAATTGAGGAAAAGAAAAAGTAGAATATTTTAAACAACCATTGGCGATTATTAGTCATGAACCAAAAATACTACAACTATAAGCAAAACTCTGAATATTTGTTATTTCTAGATAATGATACTGACGATTGATGAAATAGGTAGGCAATTGTAATGCAAAAATAATAAATGACATACGTAGTGTCAATGTTTCAAGCATTATGTAAATTAAGATGTTTTTTATCTCAACAGAATGGTTTCAACTAAAACAGAAAATGTCCTGATTCCCAAGGAAATACATATCAACTGGAATTGTATTATAATAAATATACATATCAATTGGTAGATTTTGACGGGTTGCCGACAGACAAGTTTTGAACTGTCAAAACTTGTCCGACAGCGAACCCTTTAAAATCTACCAATTGTCATGAATACCTGTCGTAAAAGCCTTTCTCAAAATAAATTGAATATACATATAATTGTTAAAAGTGCATAATGTTGCGAGTGAAACAGAACAACACTGCACTTGCGGTGATTTTGATGCATCCAATACACGAATCTCATCAGTGCTGAGTGACATGGACAGCAATCAAAACCTACCGCAAATGCAATGAGTTTTGTCATATTTTCTGACAAAAATGGAATGCAAATTTATTAACCTAATTCTGACAGGCCTGGAAAAACTGGATAACTCGGCCACTTGGCGGCTGGGAATTTCAGGTAGCTTGCGGGAAATTTTTTAGCTTTGCAGCCGTTTAATGCGGGAAATGTGTAAATCTCAGTTATTGGTTACCGGGCCGTGGGAAATTTACATTTTTTCCAGGCCTGCCAAGTTCATACCCTAAGATTCATGCACCACCGTGCACCATGATGACTGAAATATTTGTGAAAAGAAATTATTATGTCTTTTTGATGCAATACCAAGTCAAAATCAATAAAATCATCACCGTGCTAAACGCACTTTGCACAATTTAGCACACAGAGTGCATAAGGCATTTCCCCCCCCCCCCCCCCCCTCACACCAATTAAGGCACATGTATCCAATAACCCAGAAGTCTTTTATGACCTATTTATCAAGTAACAGGTGCCAGGACAGGTGAACAATTCAACTACATAAGATTGCTTAGAACATGGATTCTCTACATTCATGCTAAGAAAGTAGTCTTCTCCCATCCTACACTATCTATTTCTTGAGTTTAAATGGATTGCCAATCAGTGTTCAAAATATGGGGTTTTTAAAATGCATGTAAATTTTGCTTTGTGCATGTAGGCCTATAAACATTTGCCTGTGCATGTAATTTTTCTGTGGTTTTTAGCCCATTGTTGACAAATTATCTCATTTGTGCATGTAAAGTTTATTTTCTACTTCGACCACTGTTCAAAAATTTGAAAAAAATACTTCATTTGTTCAGAAGATACTTGTAAATACATCCAGAAGTCGAAAGTCAGAAATCAGCATAATTCTTGGTTTTGAACATGTGGTAGAAAAATTTATTTGGACAAAGTATTCAAAAACTAAGGGTAGGAATTGCATTAACAAACAACGGGCCCTGGACTCTTGATTTTTGTATACTGTTTAATAATTGTTTGCTCTGCTATAATCAATTTTATTCATGACCAAGAGAATCTTCTAGTCAACACTCAATAGTTTTCCATTGGGCAGCTCCAGGCCCGTAGCCAGGGGGGGTGGCCACCCCACCCCCTTTTTGGTCAAAGCCACCCAAAAGTCCACAAAAATTCCCTAAATGCCACCAAAAAACACCCCAAAAAGCACCAAAACACATAAATGTGTGTCGTTTCTTAATAAAATACTACACAAAATGCTTGGAAAACTACTGAAAACTTTATTTTTTTTTGCTTGTCAGAAAATTTTTCCTCCAAAAAGTCCACTTTTTTTTTAAATAAGCCCCCCCCCCCCCCCTCCTTTGAAAAATCCTGGCTATGGTCCTGGGCAGCTCCCCTCCCTTTCACTTTCCCTCAGTATTTTCTTCTTTAATATTTTCTTAAGGTACCTGTGTGTATTATTACTGAAATTCCTGATTTCATGTCCCCAGGCATTTTTGCATCCATCATGTAAATATAGACCGTCTGTCAAAACTTGGAAAGGAAACGTGAAATTAGCTGCTTCTGGGTCTAGAAAGTTTCTGTCTGTAGGAACAGAAAATGTGATGATGGGTCAAAATTTCTAGTTGCTTAGATTTGTCCCAGGGGGACTGCTCGAACAAAAAAGTGGCACTCATGCTCTTAAGAGCACCTCAAAATTGGACCCTAAATGGCGTAATTGTTGATTGTAAATTCCACCCCTAAATGGCGTAAGATGGTGCACAGTACCCCAAAGATCATAATGACGTAAGTCTGAAATGATCCTTTTCCAGCAAATAAGGTATCAAAGAGTATGCAAATGTAATTTTATGCTCATGTATATGAAGTTTGTACCTGTTTTCTCTTGTTTTGTTTAACGTTTCTTTGCAAATAATGTATGAGATGACCAATACCAAGTAAAAAGTGACCCTTACAGACGGGGGTGGCCCGATTTACAACCCTAAATTTTGTAAAATGTGCTGAAAACTACCCCTTTTTCCAAAGATCAGACCCTTTTACGCCATTTTTTATAATAAGCATTAGTACCACTTTATTGTTTGAGCGGTCCCCCCTGGATTGTTTATTCTAGTTTTCTCAAAGCTCTGAAAGGAAGTTGAAGCAATGGTCTTTACAGTTCACATAGAATCACAGGAAAATAAAATGGATAGTATTTTTAAGGGTAATGAAGTTAAAGGTGCAATTCATGATTTTGATATGACAAAAACATCCCCTCTTTTCTAGCTAAATAAAAAGAAGAGTAGGCCTACACTATAAATATATATTGAAAATTTCACTTGATTCTGACCAATCATTTCCAAGTTACAAGCTTTTCAGCATTTTAAAAATCCCCATCTAGGCTACTGCTTTGTAATTGCTGTCAGGGCCCCGATAATAATAAGAAAATGACACATTTTCTCACTTTTCTCAAAAATGCATGCAGATATGAATTTAATGGTTTGGGGATCGTAATATACCAGTTGAGGATTCGTATAAGCTAAAAAAAACCTCAATTTTGATACAGGTGAAAAATGGATCATGAATTGCCTCTTTAATTTAAACTGTCAAATCATTTCAAAATTTTAAATAAAATATCGTAGAGTGCCAGTATATGGCACGTTTTCCAGTTTCTATTTCGCTTAATTTGTGACAATGTGGCTGAAAAATTGTTTTGATTTAATTCTGATTTAAGACAAATGCAACTTGAATTTTAGCATCTGTTTAGCCTATCGCATCTGTTGGTTTTGTGGTAAATGCCATAGACTCAGTTAGCTATGATCACGAAATCGCTGCCATAGCAGCACCTGCTCAGTGATTTGATATAGTGATAATTGGACCGGGAAGCAGGAGGTCCCGGGTTCAAATCCCGGGCTAGTTTTTAAAAGAAAAAGTTGTCGAAAGTGTTATAGGGTTAGGAATTACATTTTTTTTCAATATTCCAAAAATTAAGGTAAAACTGCAGGTTATATTATTGGGGCAAACTACACGAGAGCTTGTAATGTATATCCATGATCATATGTGCATTCCAAAAGTACAGATTGTGTCTACACGATGACATGTCATCCAAATGTAGATTCATGCTGCGTATTCAACTGCGCGTACATGATCCCTCTTACGCCTTATACCTATACGCATCCTACCAAATCGCTCATAAATGTCCACTCACTCGCAGTATGTTAGACGCACGAATGTATCGAGGTGGATGTTAAGTTGGATGTACATCCCAGGAATCTACATGGATGTACATTATAAGCTCTTGTGTAGTTTGCATAACTAAAACATGTTCTATCGATTCATGTAAAAAAGTATGTACGGAGAAAAGTAGCAGGAAGAATCTAGGCAAGTCTTTTTGGTGCAAGCCCTGGATGCAAGGCATCATAAAGAATACTTTTCAGAGTCCTCCTTATTTGCTGCAATTTCTTCCAACTGATGCCTACACTTTTGGACCAAAGTCTTGGTAATTACACCCTCATCTTTGACTAATTAAACCCCCTTCCTTAAACTGTGCTGGGATATGTTTCTGACTCATCCAATCTATAAATAACAGCCTTGAGTAACACTGCCAAGATGGGTGGAAACGCTTCGGAAACAGTGCCAGTACGACCCTTGTAGGATGGAACTACTGATTGATGTCAGGTGTTCTTTTTTGTTGCTTGCAATACATACCATGCGCCCTCTTTACGATAATTGTTTTCAACTCAAATACAAAAAAATACTTTTGATTTTAACTAGGGCGAGAACACATCCCCACCCACCATTTTAGCACCCTTACATATAGAGCTATACACCTAGTATTTCTGGAATAAGGTGGTGTGTTAAGGGGCCCATAACCCCCTTACTTTAGTCTGCAGCTGCTGGACATGATTTAATTATCATGGATACCTTGTTGTGCTCTCATGGCTTAGGTTAGTGAACAAGATATTTTCTGGGGTTGCGGGTGTCTCAAAAATGGACCTTTCAAATGTACAAGTTTAGTTTTGTTCAACGTTAACAAATCAATTTCAGTTGTTTTAAAGTAAGTGCCATGCAAAAAAGGGTAGTAGTTGTATAAAAGTTCTTTAAAGTCAAAAAATAACTTCATGAAGGTTTGCTTTAGTTTGGGAGGTCCTACAGTGGACCTTTTTGGGGGACTTTTTATAAATATCAAATTTAGGAGCTTGCTTATGCCTATAATATAGCGTTAGATTATGTTATGACTGCCATTTTGAAGACTAAATTGAACAAGATGGCACAGCTCAGTGCAAACTTTATGTGACCCAAGGAGGAAGATGCAACATGATTTCAAGACAATTGGCCATTTTGACAGTGATGATTCCATCATCACTAATATTGCCTGTCTCAAGTCTAGACATTACAACAAACATGCTTTAAAAAATGTAACTGTCCCAAGGAATTTAAAAAGGGGAACCGGTACTCTCCGCCATTTTGATTTCCCCTCCGTGTAAATCTTATGGGACGGCAGCCATCTTAGATTGTCGCTCATGGAGGTTGAGTTATTGTACCTCCGGCATTTTACGGCTCTGCGTTTATCTTTTACTGGAACATTTTATAAGGTTGTCTACACTTTACGAGCTTTGCTCCTTGTAGACACCCTACCATCCTGAATCTAATTGCTTATTTAATTGTTTACGTTTTTATGATGGTGAATAAATAATCTTGAATCTTGAATCTTGAATCTTTTTGAGAGTCTTCGCAACGGATTAGCAGGAAAATTGGCGAGCTTTGATCAGAGCAAGTCGCAAAATAAAATTTCGCGCTAGATTGCACATGTTATTGAATTGCCATATACATTGGACCAAATGTTTGTTACCCGTTCATACTTTAAATTTGATGGCAAAAATTTGGTGACGTCACGACCAAATGTTTGGTAGGGAAAATTTTGTTTGGAGGCCGACTATGGTTCGGCCTTTAGTCCCTGATAGGGTATCAAACTTTGTTA
Source organism: Ophiothrix spiculata (assembly GCA_000969725.1). NCBI lineage: Eukaryota > Metazoa > Echinodermata > Ophiuroidea > Amphilepidida > Ophiotrichidae > Ophiothrix > Ophiothrix spiculata. The sequence continues at coordinate 52,208 of JXSR01S007353.1, read as the reverse complement.
AATTAATGACAGTGGTGCCTTAAATTGTCAATAAAAAGTGTTTCAAATACCTAGAAACATTTCTTCAAAGTGTTCAAATGGTGTACATTTTACCTATGATTTCTTGTAATAATAATTTTGTCACATTTGCATACAGTCTCAGATAGGGTATTCATTTCAACAGGTATGGTCTCAGATAGGGTTTCCATCCAAATAGATATGGTAGATTTATGGTCTCAAATATGGTATAATTTCACTCATTTTTGCCAATTTTGGTCTCACATATGGTCACCTTAGGAACCTGCGGAACTCAGGTGGTTACCTGGAGCATAGCCGAACAGTTACAGCATCAGATTCATAACACAGAGGTTCTGAGTTTAAGCCCCGGTCAAAACATGTCTCCCTGTTACCTTGGTCAAGAAACTTTACTCTGTGGTTCAGAAGTCATGTTAAAAGCTGTCCCCTGTGCGATTGTTCCTTCTTGGGGCACTGTATACAGTGAACGAGTCTATGCCCCAGCCAACAGACTTGCTCAAAGAGTTTAAAACAGACCCAGTTTCTGCATGTCTATACTAGGCCTAAAACTTCAGCTTTGTACACTTTCAAGATGGCTGCCCTCCCTCTGAATTTGAAAACTCAATCCCACTTGATCCTTCCTGAAAATATGGATAGATACTTTGATGTCATGAGCATCTTCAAAATAGGTTAAGGAACATTTAGCCGATTCTTATCTCATGTGTTCTGGCTGGGAAGTCTAGACTTCTAAACGCTTTTAGGATGACATGTTATGTTCATAAACATCAATGATCTTAAGGGAAAAGTGTGGAAAAATAGTTGATGCCAACTGTGGTGGTGGCACCAAACCTTTTTTATCCTGGAAAAGGTGAAATTTTTTGGGAGAAAAGTGTTTTTTTGGGGGTGGGGTCTAATATCATTATATGTTGCCCAAAATTCCTGATTTTTGCCAAATTTGGTGTTTTTGGCCCCAAGTCACCACTGATTATTGTTAAATACTTTATTTTTCTTCTCTCTCCATGAATATAAAACTATTAGGAACAAGGTGTTTTAAACTTTATCTAAATTTTCTATTTGTCTCCTTGAGAACAAAGTTGGTCATCTTTTATGGCTTTTATTACAAGAAATTCACCACAATTTGTAAATTTCTGTAAATATATACGCTGATGGGAAATTTGTTAAAGGATCTTGGTCCGACTTTTCAAAATTTTGTTTTCAATGTCATATAAAAGTGGTCTAAGTTTCAAATTTCAGCTGAATCAGTCAAACCATTTTGATTTTATGGACGAGATTGTATTTCAGAGCTGCTTATAATTATATGTTACTGTGCAAAATTAATCATGGCATGGTTACCATAATTACATACATTTTCATATAAAAATTGATATCCCCAAAACAGAACATAACTCAGTTGTGAATTTTTACATGGGTTTGAAAAAAAATATGAGCAACTTTTTGGTACCAAAATCTCAAAAAGTTTGAAAAAAAACTTGAGTCAATCGAATCATACCAAGAGTTATTTATGTTTATTTACAGGTTTTTATAAGTGTAAGAGTTAAACATTTTTGTAGCAGACACAGACCCAGGGTTTATTGTTAGGAAAAGCAACAGACATATGACTCCCAAAAGGCACTCCTCAATTTTTTTGACATGGCTTTTACAAACTAACAAGACTCAAAAGCGCAATGGTCAACTAATTTCAATTTCTAAACCAAAAAGAAATAATTTATACAAGGTAAACAGAGATGTAACACATGAACAATCAAATTTCCTGAAATGCGTAAATATGCAGTCAATAATTTGACCTTTGACCTGTGAACTTTGACCTTTGGGGGTCAAGGGTACTAAAAATATGTTCGGTATATTTTTATCAATCAATCTATGCAAGAACCATCATTCCAGCACCTTCCTATGGTCAGATACTGATTTTTGATCATTTTTTTAGTAATTTGACCTTTCTTGACCCCAATGACCCCCTGGATGACCTCCGATCCAAAAATTCCTGAACACCCCGAAGGAAGCCCTGCCCAAGGATGCCTCAACCCAAGTTTCGTCGAAATCGGTCGAAATCTGTAGACGAAGAAGCGTTTTAAAAAATTTTGGAAAGCGCCCTCGTTTGACCCCCGATGACCTTGGGTCGCAAAATCGTCGAAGTATATACGAGAAGAAGCATATTTACGAAAGTTGAACGATAGACAGATAGATAGATAGATAGACCGATAGATAGATAGACATGATCATGGTTAGATAAACCCAGGCACTATGTGCATGGGTTAATAATAATACTAGATTTTTAAGAAATTCAATGAAGATTTTGCTTCTGGACGGTGAAAAAACACCTAAAAACATTGGTATTCAAAAAACTAAAAATGTGAATCATATGTTGTATCACGTCAGTCAGCAAATGTCAGATCTTCCCAGGACGAAAGGGAGTGTATTGACTTCAACAAGAGCCCAGGGGGATACTCAACTTTGGTTTTGGTAGGGGTGTGCTGCTGGGAAATTTGAAGTACAAACCATACAGATACCAATTTTCAAAAAAAGAGACCCATCCGTATACCAAATCGCCAACATTTTGAGTCAAATTTAAACAAAAAATTGAATTGAAAAATTTGCACTATTTTAGCCAAATTTTTTCTGATTTTTGTTCGAAAATTTGAAAAATTTCCCAGATTTGCACAAATTTTAGAAACTTTTGAAAATTGACCAATTAAAAAACCACATTTTGCAAAGAAAAAGGACCAATTGGCATACCAACTAGCCTGATTTTGCTATACTATGTTGGATGCACATCCCCGTAATCACTTTTGTACTAAGTACCCTCCCAGCGACAGGAGTCAGGAATATCAAGACTTGATGCGAGATATGGATCCATTTCCTGCGTATAATCAGGAATAATCTCAACTGTCCCGACTGCTAATTATTACAATCGTTAAAAATTCTTCTTTATATGAATCAGCAGACCAAAACTTGTTCTTGCTTGTCGCTACTGGACATAAGATTTGATTTTGAGAAAGATGATGATAACTTCTAGGTAACTTTAGGAGGAAAACACTCCTCATCATGCTTCATACTTGATCAGCTCCAAATAGGCGGGCCTCTTCACATATGAACTGAGTGTGTGCGTAGCTGAACACATCACAACTGCAGGAGACACAACGCCCGTTGTACGAAGACTTGCACATCAGTTTCCCGATATGCAGAATATATGCAGGTCATGGATGCATTGTGTTGCTTTGTGAACAAGTCAAAATAAAATTATCTCTCAGTATCGTAAATGTACATTTAACATCACAAACACAAAAAAATCAGTTTTCTAAATTCCTTCAAAAATGGGAACTCTGCATTACCAACAGGAATAAGTATAAAGCGGTGAAACACAGATGTAAGCCTAACGAAGCTTACATCCTTTTTTCACCTTGACCAAATCAAAAATTAAGATCAATTTCAAAACATAATCTGTTTCTGATGACTATCTCATATTATACCTTTGAACCAGTCATAATTTTCCCTTTTCATGCTACATAGATCTAATGGCAAACTTAAAGACGTGGCAGAACTGGCGCCAATGGCTTCCTTCAGCATGTGCTACGATTTCCCCCTAAAACTGTAACAGTCACAACTGGTTTAAGTCTGTATGCTGCAAGCAGGACAGAGATTCTGTTAAAGAGTCATGAATTCTACATTTCAATTGATATTTCCCGTAACTGTCCCCGGCAGCATGTCATAATATGTGTCCCGTCATATCAGAAAGTACCTTAAGGGTCCCAAAATGAAAATTGATTTTTTTTTTGGTCTCATCTAGAAGATTACATTTTAAGCTTTAAAATGACACCTTGCTTTTGGTTATTGGATGTTGGATTGCAAAGTTACATCCAAATTGGTAAAAGGCATCTGGCTAATTCAAAAATGTGTTTTTCGTGATTTTCTCAAAAAATTTGATTTTTGGTCAAAAATCACCATCACCATCATGTTCCTTGTGAAAATTCCTTTCTGGAAATGTATACTTTTATTAACTTTAAGCACTTTGTTAAAAAGTTATGGTACAAAATAAATTTGCAAAAATGTAACGTTGAGTGAGGTGCTTACACCCCTTAAAGCAATACTACACTATAAAGTGTTAAATTGAAGCGTCCCCGTCCCTCTGACTTTTTTTAGCTTATTGAGTTTGTTTTGGTAGATATCAATATCCTCTAAAAATTTGGCTTAAATATACTTACTTTTTCTATTTTGGCCATTTCTTGATTTAAATTGGGGATCCCATTCCATGTTTGGTATAGGGAAAATGAAAATAGGAAATGTATTGTATTAATAGGCCGGAAAGCACACATGTCTGCACCAAAGCAAGTTTTTGACAAAATACACTAAGCTGAAAATACACTTGAAAACGCTTTCAGGTAGTAACATTCCTTCATTTTAGGCTGTTTTTACTCAAAACCATTATTGATCAAAATATTACAGTACATGTATTGCTTTAAGAAAACCAAAAAAAGTTGGGCCTTTTCACAAAATTTCAGAAATTTGCTTGTTATATCACTGTATGCACGGCACACTTTAGAAAGGGTGGGTCTAGAAAAATTGTCAAAAGGGTGGGGTTCACAGAATTTCCAGTATAAAGGGTGCCTTGATAAAAACGGTGTGTCTGAAATAAAAAGGGTGGGTTGCTTACCTTGTGACTATTTTGAAGATCTGAGAATCAGAATGAGCATATCATCATGTAGTGATATTAGATATTGTTGTCATCATTTGTGTTCTCCACATTGCTGAGCTAGGGTTAATCAATGAACCATAGTGGGATGAATTCAGAATTCAATACCCCCAATCCCATCAGCATGAAAAAATGTATCAAAGTTTCTAAAAAGGGTGGGTTCAGAGAATTTTCAGTATAAAGGGTGTCTGGATAAAAAGGGTGGGGTTGAAATAAAAAGGGTTGGGTTCAAAACTCACTGCATACAGTGTATATGCTACTAAAAGATAATTTGAATCACACCAATGCATTGTTGGATATATGACATTGCTGGCCCAGGAAACATTGCCTGTTTAGGCAATCTGACCGGACTAATCAGCGCAATTGTACTTCAACAGAATAAGACTCACTTACCACATTAAAGGATATATCTTTGTGAATAAAACAATCTATATACGAAGTTTGCAATAGACCTTTTCAAAACACCACTTTCCGAGAATTTCCGAAGCTGATTTTACACTTTCCGGCAATTGCCGACAGAAAAAGTGACTCTTCAACACAATAACCAGAATGGTAAGTATCGTTAACTGGTTGCGTACGAATTCGAACTTGTAATTAGCATTAGCGCTGAAGAGTCACATTTAGTTGATGGAACTTTTTTCTTAAGCTTAATCAGCACAGATCAGCTGATTTCAAATGGAAATTTCACTCTTTGTGTCGGTCAGCTTATGGTACCGTCGGCCAAAAGTTGTTCAGAATTAGTGTATCTAATAACGTAGGGGTCTAGTTCTATTTATTTTTCACTTTTAATGCGCCGAAATGCAAGAGAATTTTCTGAAAATTTTGTTGACATAATCATGCATACTAATGAGGTTGTACGTGATTGGTTGAAAAAATGGCCATGTGATCAATGTTCCGGAAAGTTAATTAGTCTGTATTTGTTGAAACATAACTATGTACTCAATCTTGTTGAATATTCAAATAAACTTAAGACAACGGTTTGTCCATGTGTTAGCAACAAAATTAGCCAAGAATAATACTAAAATCATGAATGATCCATGTACAAAAGTATAAAGTGATTTGGTCCTAATCAATCCTGATCGATCATTACTAGTCTCTTACACAATACAAAGCACTTTACAATGTTGTAGAACACAAAGGATATGCTATGGATCTCGTAACAGAGTCTGATTGCTTGTTGCATACTTCAAGGTTTATAGTTTTCCGAAAGTTAATTAATTTGGTAGCATAGCATAGCACTTTCAAGGTTTATAATCTCTTAAATTAACCAATTTAACTTGTTCTAAAGATCAGTTAATTCTTTTAACATGGACACTGCAAGTTAATGCCTTGAGTTCTTGAATTCAGCAGATTTCTTGTTCTACCATCAATCTCCTCACCCACTTGACAATCCTCTTCCAACCTTCTATCGTATTATGGCTGTCTAGTAACATCACAACATAACATGTATTCAGGTTTCCATGTATCACAATGATGCAATGTGAGTCAGAGTTTAAGGCTCAAGACACATGCATCTTGTTTAATTAATGTTTTGAATATAACATAACATAACATAATTTATTTCTTCCAGACATCAGACATGCATATTGTTAATGATTTGAATATAACATAACATAACATAACATAATTTATTTCTTCCACACCACACATCAGACATGCATATTACAATAACTAACATATCAAAAAAGTACAGTAAATGGTAAACTGTTAATAAGACATTGTGGAGGAGGACTGGGAAATAAGCATTAAGCATGTCCCAGACTCCAAATTACTTAAAAATAAAATATAAACAAAATTGAAAAAGTATACCATCCTCCCATTCTACAATGCGATGGCCACAGAATAAAAAGGAATAAAAGTAATATAAAAAATAAAATCTGTTATAAATTTGTGTAATGAATGAGCTTCAAGGAGGCCTAGTGGAACATAAAATTACTTTTTTGCATAAATGCAGAAAACTTTCATTTTGATATTTACTTATGATATAAATGTAGGTGCAGTTGAAACCAATAAAGACTCACTAATCTAAATTAATAACTAAAATGTCACATAATTTGAACCATTTTGACAAGCATGTGATTTTGAAAATACAGGGTGTCCCACAAAAAACGCAACGAACTTTGACATTTTATTTTGAGAGAACAGAGCCCAATGGTGAGCAAACGTTACAATAATACTATAGAGTAGACCATTGGCTTTTACAGGAATTTTGTTTTGTTTAATTTTGAATCTCTGAATCAAAAGTTATTGCACATTTTGTAAAGACCCGAAAAATCTTGATGGTCTGATTTGTTAATCTGTAAAGTTTCACCTCTGGTGACGTCATAGGGCACACGTTGAATGGAAATTGCTAAAAATATCACATGATTAGGAGAAGCATCCCTTAAACCCATTTCATGACATAAGGACTCAATTTAATGATGATCAGCTGATATTAAGCAGGTAGTTGCGTCTGGTTTTGTCAACCTGTTGCGTCTCCTTGACGGGCCAGATGAATCATAAAGTCCTAAACTCCTTTGTCTTTAGTTTTCTTCCGTGATTTCGGTTAAAGACTTATTATTGGTTGACACCTTTCGTTCGAATCCTTTTTTTCGACTCTTTGGTGGAAATCATATCCTAAACTACCTGATTGTCGCACCAGAAGTAACAAGAGTCGTGGAATATGAGAGTATCAGGAAGATCCGTACTTTAATTGAAAATGTTGACCTTTTTAAGGTAAAAATGAACTAAAATACCACTTAATGTTAGGTACAGGTCATGTAATATTGGTTTGGATTGATTGTGCTCCAGCTGCTTGCAGAATTCTCTTCATTTTAAGTTTGCATTTCTTTAGCTGGAAGTCGTAACTTACAAATCGGACCAAAGTTGATTTAAAGGGCTTTCTTAAATTCTTCATATCTTTGGACTGGAGTGGTAAAATGAAACAGGACAAAAGGTATGTTGTAGAGTAGTTTCTCTACTTTTGAAAAACATATATTACTATGATTTAATCTTTTGGAAACTATTTTTTAATGTTTTTCATTTGCTCGTTTCATTAATATTGGGACAAGCTGTATAGGCCTACAGGCTATATGCTGGTAGTGAATTAAATTTTGTCAGTCTTCTCTCCATCACTTCCTTCAACTTCCAATAACATGAATGAATCATCCTAGCTGTCTGAATACTGACCCAAAGAATCATCTCTATATTGCACATTAGGCTGCGATCACATAGAACTATACTATTCGGGTATACGGTGTACGATTTTACTTAGGCACGCGTATTCAATCGAACACATGGATTTGATACTACCGGGTCACATAAGAGGGAACTATTTCGAAAAAACAAATAGCTCGCCATGCCTGTGTAACATTATAGCCATCGAATAGCGTATAGCGAATACTTCTATGTGATCGCAGCCTCGTGTACAAAAATTAAAATCAAAATTGTGTGGGTGAAACATGTTTGCAACTAACGGTCAGCCAATCCATACTTTTTTATGAGCTAACAAACATTTATTACAATTAAGACTTTGTAAGTCAATTAATTCTAATGTACTAATAAAAACATTTTTGCTCATCAAATATCTGGAGATCATTTAAATGTGATTGCAGGTAATTTTATCAACAAGCTTCTGTTATTGTTAGACAAGGCATTGTACTTGAAAGACTTGCAGCACCAAATATTTGGCATCTCATTAAAAACTAGGTCTATGTCCAGTCCAAATCGAAAAATGTATAGTGCCTTTCTCTTTAAATGTCACTGAAAAAGAAAGCCTGACAACAAAGTCTACACTTGAAGACTCCGCATCATCTCTCTCTTCCTGTCTGTAACATCTTAAACAGGCGGCATAGGACACGATAAATAGCATCCACCAGATTTAGGGAAGAGGGATTTCTAAAACGCAAATTTAGGGTACGATTTACATATGTATTTCTATTGGGTCATGTGACTCACGTATTGAAGAAAATAATTATAAAGATCATATTTTTACCTTTCCTCAAAAAAATTACAAAAGTGTTCTTATAGTAATCAACATAATTATGTTATTCTGAATCCCATTTTTTATATATGTTATCATATTTTTTACCGATTACGAAAATAATTTTAGTGATCATCCCGGAAGTTGTATTTTTCCACGAATCCCAACAGCTTTACGCCAGAGGCGGTATAGGACATAACGCAACTGGGGGATCGTATGACAAGAGCCAGCAACCAGTATAGTTGCCACGACCACCCTCCTCTGATCCTAAACATGGTACAATGAGTCATACATCAAAACTATGTTCACTCCAAATTTACAGGATGTAAATGTCACCAAAAATATATTTTTGAGTTTTATGAAAAAGTTCTTATTCAGATTTTGAAAAAAAAAATGAAGATCAGACATTCAGACTCAATTCGATTCTGAATGTTTGAGGTGAGTGAAGCACCTATTTTTGAGGAATCAGAATCGCAAAGCTAGATAGCAACCAAACTTGCAGTAAAGGCATTATGAAAATGGCTTTTCAGATTTGTATGCTGCTTTCATACTTTTGTAGCTTTGTCGCTTTGTAGCTCTGTCGTCTGCTTTGTTTCACACTTTTGTAGCTTTGCAGTTTTGCCACTTTCCAGTTTTGCCGCTTCATGTTGCTTTGAAAGTTTAATTCATTTCAACTCGTAAAATCTTGTCATGCGACAAAATTTTGCAGATATCGATTTCCTCCGACAAGATTTCTCAAAAAATATACTTCATGAAGCGACAAAGCTACAAAACTACCCGAGTATGAAAGCAGCATTATCTCCACATAGAAAATGTCAGGAGAACATTATTTGCAAAAACTGAGAAAAGAAGATATATTCCCACCTATTTTGTGTATTCTAACTTCCGAAGGTTTACATGCGCAGTTTTTTGTTGTGCCAACAATTGCGTCGCTTTAATGCAACCTACACATATTCATATCTGATTGGACTTGCTATAGTTCCATTACTTGTAGGCCTAATATTTCTTCACATTTCACAACATAGAAAAACTGGCTGTCTGCCCATGCTGGAGATAACCACGTCCACAATTCTAACCAAACCATGATGATATCTGCACCACTCCTGTCTAAATTAGCAGTACTAGCTATGATCAATAATTTTGAGTTCAACTTGGGAAGCGGGTTGGCGCAGCGGTAGTTACCTCGCCTTGCACCAATGAGGTCCCGGGTTCGAGCCCCGTGCCCGGCGCTTTATGTGCATTTGGTTTTCAGTCCACGCTCGCTTCCGCAGGTTTTTCTCCGGGTCCTCCGGTTTTCCTCCTGTACTAAAACTGAATATTAAAGAAAGATCTAGGACCCCAATGGAAATAAGCTTCATTAGAGGCTTTCTTGGGTTATCCTTGGCCATCAGCCTAAAGAACTCTTTCTTTCTTTCTTTCTTTAACTTGCCTCTTAATAATTGCTTTCTGTTTTGTAGTAGTTCTCAAGCTAAATGTTAAGAAGCTACGAAATACTAAGTGCATGGGATCCAATAAGAATGATCTTTGATCATCTCCTACATGAACAAGTTAACTGCTTAATATTCATAATTGTCATATTTTGTGGCAAAGAATATATCAATTTCATCATTTGAAGGTATTATTTGAAAGTATACCAGTCCCGATTCCAGTGATCTACCACTTTTTGTGTGAAGCTGTTTTTCCCAATGTTCAGTCGCATGTTGCTTTTAAATGTTCATGTTAATGCCTTCTGAGATCTATACCTACATTCTTGATAGTGATTTAACTGTCTCTGTCCATGTGTTTTATTCCATGCATGATCAGGGAAAATAGAGAATGGGTAGTGAAACTGACGGGCTAAAAAGTGCGCCTGGTGCGGTAGTGGTACGTTTTGCACTGAAGACCACAAAGTCTTATGATACCCAAAAATGATGTGGTTTAGATCAGAATGTAGCATGTAGCAGTTATCAGGGGTGTGAGAGTCAGGTGATAAAAATAGCTGAAAAAGGTGACAAAATGCCAAAAATAGGCTGAAAATGAAAGAAAAAGCTGAAATTATGACTCTTTTGGAGCCATTAAATAAGCTGAAATCAGCTAAAAAGCTGAACTCTCACACCCCTGAGTTATACGGGTCAAAACATAGTCGGCCTTCAAACAAAATTTTTGCAACCAAACATTTGGTCGTGATGTCACCAAATATTTGCAATCAAATTTAAAGTATAATCCGGTAACAAACATTTGCGGCAATGTATATGGCAATTCAAAGTTTCATGGTCAAATTCAAACCCTATACATCAAAATATTAACATTTTCTTTTATTTTTAATTATTGTTATCGACAATGATAAATACTGCCTCCTATAGTTGAATACACTAGCATAACCCTAACACAGCACTTTCCAACCAAATCCAACAAGCAAAAATCAAGAAATTCACCGAAGTCCAAATACTTCATAGATGGGGGATACACAGATGGGCACGAAAGTGCAGTCATGGCAGGCCATACTCGGTGGCTTGCCATAGCTGGACATCAGATGGGGATGCGAGTGGTCGGCGGTTCGAATCCCGGGGGAAACAGGAAATTTTTGTATGACGTATTCGGACTAAAGATTTTAAGCGTTTGGGAGTTAAGGTTAATTTGTCAAAATCACACTCTTCAGAAGCCACTGCAGTCTTCTTTTAAGCATATTGGAAGCAAGAAAATGCATTTTCCTCTCCTACCTTGTCACATGTACAAATCATGTTCAGCCATAGCAGAACCACATGTCTCTAAACATGTGACACAATCAAGAAAATAAGTCACATGTCAGCATTTTTTGGTTTTCATTTTTTATTTCAACCTAAATACCTAAATTGTGCATTATAAATGCTACATGCTACATTTTGATCTAAACCCCATTATTATTGGCCATTGGCTGCCTGAGATACAATTTTTTGTATTTTAAAACAAAAAAAATATAAAGAATTCTTTTTCCTTAGTATAATCAATTCTGATGTCCGACTCACTCCTATTAATCATGTCACATATATTTGTTTGAAGACATATTCATGTAATGCTACCTATCTAATTTATTGATATACAGCATCATGTTTCCGTTCTATTAGAAAATACCTTGGAATTAATTTAACAACGGATAGGTGTTGCACCAAATATTTTGCAGCTTGTATATTTAGTTTGTGGCCCTTGTGCCAATAAGTAATTACTTCACATAACTAGTGGAAATTAGCAATGATATTAACTGAATGATTATTTACAACTGGAAATTGAGTTAAAATTTATTATCTCAAGTGCTTCCATGTTTTAATGATGATCTGATACAATGAATAAGCAAAATGGGTGCCCTGTATATGTCGGAACTAATTTTTAGTCATCCATAAAGAACTAAATTCTTAAATTTATAGAACATTTTATATGACTATTATGATGGAGATAAAGGTTTTATTTATGTTGCTTGTCAAATATTAACCCTATCCTTAGCAATTCTTTTAAAGTCATAATTCTTTGAAGCCTAGATGTAAAAAGGGTGGTCCAAAGGATTTTGGGACCTGACTCTATTTCAGAAAATGAAATTTTCTACAGTTACTTCAGAACAAGACAATTTTGAACATGTTCAACTTGAAAGAGATCAACGTTTCCAACTTAAGACCAGATTATTGGAATGATTTAAACATTTCTGCCTCTGTCCTGAGAAGATGAAGTTGTGGGTAATTGACCTTTGACCTATTATAGTCAAATTAAGATCATATCAAAAGTCTGGAACATTTTTATAATGGTAAGAACTTTTCCGGTTTGTTTTAAATTTTCTTAACTACTTTGAAATAGGAATTACATCAACTGATAATAATCTAACATTTATCATCCAAAGTTGATTTAGGAAATGGAACTCATTGTTCTTAAATTCTAAAAAAATTGTGGATTTATAAATGATTATTGTTCTGCAGGCCAACTTAGGAGTATTCTTAAATCTTTATGAAATAGAGCCCAGGAAATCTTGAACCACATCTCATGTTAACCGATGCAAACCACCAGGTAAATATTGCCTTTGCAGCTTTTTTGTGATCATGTGAAAAGTGGCCATATCAACGTTTTATCTACTAGCCTAAGACCAAATTTAAAATAGCAAAATCTATTTTTGAAATAAAATGGAAATCATATATTATTGATATGATGGATCTGCAACATTAAAATAAGAATAAAAAAGTAGAACGCTAAATTTGATTGATTTTCTTCATTCAAATCTAAATGCAGGTCATTTTTCATAGATTTGTACAGTTGATTTGATTAATGTTCCTTTTTAGTAGGTTTAACTACTTAATTTAATTTTGTTCAGTTTGCTTATGTTATGTTATTATATATGTTCCTTAAATTAATGTACAGGATAAGTGAGCACTTTGTGTTTTGGGTTTTTCTTTAAGCCCATTCATTTCTCCTAAATTACTTGCATATATTGTTTGTCTATCTGAAATGTAATTGTTTTGTTTATAAAATGTATTTATATACATATGTTTGTAAATTGCAAGTGATTTGAATAAATATTATTATTATTATAACCCATTCACTTGAGCTTTGTATTCACAGTATGGGATGGAAGGGGAGAATGACTCAACTTTGCTTTGGGTAAGGACATACAACTGGGAAGTTTGAAGTCCCACCAATAAAACTACAAAATTTCAATAGGTGACCCATCCATCATGTTTATGTACCAAATTACCAAAATTTATAAGTCAACTTTATAAGAAAATTGCAATTTTTTGTGCATATTTGCAGTATTAAGGCACTCACTAACTGTCCAAAATTGTCCAGAAAAATGCTAAAGGTGCTGTCTTTGACACAACTTTTGGAAAAATTTGGAACATAGACCCGTTGAGGTACCAGACAGCCTGATTATGGTACCCGTTTTTGTAGTATCTGTCCTCTTACCACTTTTGTACTAAGTACTCCCCTCCCCCGACCCCTGGTAACCATAAGAGTCATTGAAACAATACATCATGTTAGCTTCCTGAACTGTGATGGAAACTGTCACATTTTTGCCTGGTCAAGTTCCTTCTCCAATATATAAATATCACAGATTAGGTCTTTTTTTTTCAATTTTGCCCTTGTATACTATTACAACTGAGACATTTTCATTTCTGACCTTTTTTTTTGGAAATGCTTAATCATTTTTGAGTGTAAATTTATATTGTGATACAAAATTCAAACCAATGTCCCTTTTAAATCAGCTTTTTTCATAGGGATGAACCACAACATTTGTAAAGTTATATTCAGTACCCAGTCATTAATGTATAAACGTACAAGTCTGAAACAAAAATTAGATGGTGGTATGTCATGCTCACTGCATGTTTTTGTCTACTTTAATCCAAACTTGAACATGGCCTACTTGGGTGTCCAGGATTTTTTATTTTTACGGGGATGAGGAGCTGAAACAGCTTTGGCTGATTTTGCACAATTTTTACTCCTCTAAGAAGGGCTTCAACCACAAACCCAACACCCCACCCAAGAAGGTACTGCTATTGATTTAACTTTCACAACCATTTTCAAAATGGCATCAACAGTTTACTTCAAAACATTTCACAAATTTGGATGAAGCTCACACCACTCCATTTACTATTTGGGTATACGGTGCATGATTTTAATTAGGCACGCGTATAGAATCAACACGTGAATTTGATGCTAACAGGTCACATAAGAGGGCACTATTAGAAAAAATGAATAGCTTGCCGTGCCTGTATAACATATGTAACCCATCATATCGAAAGGTACCTTAATACCGGCATAGTACATTACGAGATACGGGCCATTGAAGCTGAGCATAGTCAAAACTCACATCCAAGGTCGAATTTCTAATTTCATCAGAAACGTTACCTTTGAAGTGTACTCTATCATATTAATCAGGCTCCAACATCCAAAACAT
>JXSR01S007352.1:45418-55693 GCA_000969725.1 Ophiothrix spiculata | reverse complement strand
ATATGACGGGTCACATATGTATTGATTATTTAGTGATAAGTCTTTTGAAGCAGTCTAGCTCATGAATATTTTACACGAAGGAAACACCAAATTTAGTCTATGTACAATCAAGGGTTAAAGAGCTATTGCAATGACCTTAAAATGACCTTGGACCTTGGATTAACTTAATAAAAACTTTTGCATTTGACTTTTAGATAAACATTTGACATTACAATTACCTTTGATGATCTTGGATCAACTTTTTGATATTGCAAAAAATTGACCTTTATTAACCTTTTGACCTTCAATGACTTTGACCTGACCCCATCAATACACAACCTTAGTCAAAGACTATCCATGGCATAAGTTTAATCCATGTAGAGTATCATGTTTATAGAGTTATTCTAGTGACCTTGAATTACCTTTTTAAACATTTCTGACCTTTGTCTTCAAAATGAATATTTGACCTTGAAATGACCTTGAATGACTAGGGTCAACCATTTAATGATGATTGATTTGGTGTCAAGGGTTAAAAAGTTATTGCAGTGACCTTGAATCGACTTTTTCAGCACATTTGTATTTGAAATGTAAATGGACTTTTGTTCTTGAATGACTTTGACCATTCCCTAAAAATTTGCACTGCACATGCCAAACCCCTTCATGTCACCAAGTTTTGTCCCTGTGTACCTTACAGTTCTTGAGTTACTGCAAAACTGTACATTACAAACCCCTACATACACATACATACTACGTATAGACAGAGATGCTGCCAAGTCTCTTCTGAACTATAGTTCAGACAAGACAACATTGACTTTGGCCCAAGTTGCTCTCTTCATCTTTAAATAGACTACTGGTTCATATGAACAATCTTGCAAAAATTACTTATTATCAGATATCAGAACCCAAGTTAATTCAATGATGACTGTTTTAAATTGGCAGAAACTTGATCAGTGATAGGATAATCAGATTCTTGTTATGCTTTTCAAATGCCTCAATGGTAAAGCGCCATAGTATCTTTGTTCCGAATTTGATTTCACTCACTCTGTCCATGGCTATGCCACTAGAGGAAATTCTTAAAACACGTTGGTCATTTCTCACTTTAAGACAAAATTCCGGTATGAGAACATTCCATGCTAGGGCAGCTCATCTATGGAATGATACTATTGATTCAGGCACTTTGTCTAACTCTGATACCCTTCATACAAAAACAACTGATAAATAGCTGTGCATTCCATCGTACATGTTGTTACTTTATATATTTCTGTCATTCTTGCTTTGTTTAATATCAAGTTATATTGTGTAGATACTGTAATCAGGGCCTCCTAGAATAGCAGTGCTCAGTCACTGAAGGAGCTACCCTGAATAAACAAATCAATCAATCAACCAATCAATCAATCAATCAATGAATAAACAAATAAATCAGATAATTTTTTGGTATCAATTTCCTGTTCCATGCTAAAGGTTTGATAACAATAATACTTAATAAACAAATAAATCAGATAATTTTTTGGTATCAATTTCCTGTTCCATGCTAAAGGTTTGATAACAATAAAACTTAAGTTGTCATTTGGTCTTCTTTTTTGTTCCCCATGCAGGAACCATTCACACAATGTATATCACATCCATTGTTCCGGTATTTGCTGCACTTTGGTACACAACAGTAAGCACCGTTGCTGTAACAGAAGCGCCGACCTCTGAACCAAGTCAGACATGTAATACATGCTGTAAGGGAGGAACTGGTCCTGCTGGAATAAATGGCATTCCGGGGGTAGGTGTCCCTGGTAACAATGGCTTGCCTGGACGAGACGGAAGAGATGGATTAAATGGCCGTGACGGCTTGAAAGGAGACTCTGGCAGTAAAGGTGACAAAGGTGAGATTGGAGCTGGAGTGAGGGGTCCAATTGGACCTTCTGGGCCATTGGGTGAGCGAGGCCAGCATGGATTAAGAGGTCTGCCAGGTAAGGTTGGACCAAGGGGTCCAGTTGGCAGTGCTGGGCCTGTTGGGCCAAAAGGATCAAAGGGCAGCATCGGAACTGTCGGCCCAAGTGGATCACAGGGATTAAAAGGAGACAAAGGGTCAATAGCGAGTACAGGAGCCACAGGAAGAATCAGAGAGTCCGCTTTCAGTGTGTATAAAACATCTGATCAGGTTACAACATCTGGCTATGAAATTGTAACCTTTGATGGCGCCCATGTCAATATTGGAGGTCATTTCAATTTGGCAAGAAATCGCTTCATATGTCAGATTCCTGGGACCTATGTGTTCTCATACAGTGCATATGTCACAGAAGCTGATGCAAGTAACAATCCAGATCTCTTTTTGTATAAAGACGGACAGCGGATGGCAGGTGCAAGGACAGAGACTGGAAAGGTTCAAATTGGTCAGAGTGTTATTCTTGAATTACAGAATGGAAACAAGGTTTGGCTACAGCTTAGGTCATTAGGTGAAGGTGTGAGTTCATCAAGTTCAGAAACAAAATGCGTATTTTCCGGTTTTCTCCTCTATGAGCACTAAATGAATTTTCAACTACAGATAACCAGGCCAATTCAAAAACATGCAAATTTTCAGGGAACATATAAGTTTATGACTATAGCATATGAAACAATCAAGGGAACAAAATCACCTGTCAGCAATATTACTTTGTTATATTTGGGCCCTCCACACGAACAAATCAATCTGTACTTCACACATCTAGATGCATGTAGATTAAACTGGACTTCAGCAAACGATCGCACACGCGTAGTTGCGTTATTTTCACGCACATCCCAGCATGTCAATACGCGCACCTGGCCGTGTGAACACAATCTGTACTTCGGAAATCTACATTCATCTAGATGCATCTTCATTTAAGGCTTCTGTGTGAAGAGCCCCATTAATGTAATTGTGGGGTTAAAGATGCTACACATTTTAATACAAACCCCCTCATAACTGGGTATCTGGTTTAAGAAATACAACAATTTTTGAATCTTGAAAGCAAAGGGGAAAAACATTTCCTACCTTTATTCTGTAACTCAAGATTAATATTTCATTATGACTCATTCCCTCAATCATGTATCAATTTATGTATCACGTATCAATTTATGTATGTCTCAATATTTACTAAACCTGGTGTTGTAACCAGTGTTCCCGCTAAGGAATTTGGCTATGCGCCAAATTATGTCGTAAACTAAACAACTCGTGATTGCCCATCAATGACACACGACCTAAAAAATGTTTTATAAGCTCAAGCTTAGGTTGTGAAACTAAAATCTGTATTTTATTTCTTTTGAGGAGTCAAAACAAATTTTTTTTACTGTGTTGTTTTGAAGAGGCTTGCACTTTTGCCCCAATCTCGCGACATACGGTCTTAGCGGGAATACTGGTAGTAACCTACACTATTATGTAATCAATTCTGTAGTGAATGCGTAAAATGAGCATCAGTTGCAACTTATTCAAGAATGGCATAAGGCTAAAAAGAACCAAGTCTGTTTTATCTGCTTTTTCCATGGTTTCATGTTGCAGGTCATAAATCACAAATGTGAAATGTGCTTTTGAAATTTTACATCAGTTTGGCGGAACTCACAATCCGGATACGTATCCGAATTTAGATACTCCGTATCCAAATTCTGATTCCCGTATCCGAATTTGGATTAAAAACAGCTAAAACGTAATATCAGCTGAAATTAATATTAAGCTTCGCAGTGCACCATACTGGTATGTATGAAAGTCAATAACATTATCATAATTTGTCATCTAAATTCTAAGAAAGTTTTGGCAAATTATTTTGCCTTCTGTGATAAGGAGCTATCAGGACATGTTTCGAAGCTGTCCCGCTAGAATTGCACAGATGGAAATGACATTTCCACAGATAAATTTATCATAAATGCAGGACAGATGTTCTACAAGTACTTGCCAGCTTGCGCTATCGATTTGTTTCCTGCGCCACGACAGGCATATCAGAATTCGGATACCCCTCCATATCCTTATTCTGACACGGGTATCACAATCTGGATACAAAATGTATGTGGGTATCTAAATTCGGATACGTATCCAAATTGTGAGTTCCGCCGAACTGATATACATAGCTGTTGAGATTATAAAAATAATATAGATGCTTAGCAAAATAGCTGTGCAAGTATTAATTGGTAATAAATCAATATTAGCTGTATTTAATCACATTATATTGAATATTCCAGGCCTGCCATGTTATTTGCATGTTACTGCATGTTGACAAAAAGAAATGTTATACTATTACCCATTCTATATAGAAAAATAAAATAGTGGACCAAATGGGCAAAACATGTCATATTTGAAGGAAGGCTAACTAGAAAATATTAAAGGCATTTGCTATGATCCACTTTGTATGAAAACTTGTAAAAACTATAGAAGAAAGACCTGGAATCATATCATTTGCTGTAAAAATACAATTTTCAGCCAAATTCACCTCTTAGGGTTCTGTCAACAGTGTTCATATTTTCCTAAAGTTTTAAGTTTCCAAATGTACGGATATTGATTTAAAAGTGAATGTTATTCTTTACGAAGGTAGAACATACTTAAAGGGGCAATGGACAAAATTTCAAAATTTTATTTGTGGATGATTTACACTTCATATGCTAGAAAATAACAGTTTATTACTAAATGTCGGGGAAAATTTGATCAAAACCTTCAGAAAACCAAAATTTTTAATTTTATTTTGTTTGTTGATCTTGGGTATGAGACTATTCTCTAAGCGTATTTATTGATGCTATACTATCAAGAAAGAACCAAAGATTTGTTTGTAAAACATTCCTTTCTCATCATAGATTGCAGATAAATCAAAAGAATTTGAAGTTTGCATTAGATCTCCAGAAAAGACCAATTTTAAAAATCCAACAATAGAGGGCAGTATTTATCGTTGTCGACAACGATAATTAGAAATAAAAGGATATAAAAGGATGATGCCGAACTTGTCCAATGCCCCTTTAAAAACACAATATCTTCACTAAAATATATTGGTATACCAACAAAGAAGTTTAAATTGTGAGAATTTAGCAATTTATTTCTAGAAACACTGTCACTGAATTTTCCCATCCTCAGAGTTGTAAAAATTATAAGTACAAATAATTGTCTGTTTTACTATAAAATGCTCAAGTTCAACAGGAACGGTTATTGATATTAGTTACCGTATTGTTCCTAATAAATGCCCATGGGCGGCGACATTTCTTGAAGGGTGGGCGATTATTAGAGACCAATTTTCAACATCAAAATTTGCACAAAATCGCGAAGTAAGCTTAACAATTACGGCAACTTAATGTTATATTGCCCGAAGTACTGACAATTTTTCATCATTTCCTGGGATCGCGACCTTATTGGTACCGTTTCCTGTTACTAGCGATTGTTGGTTAAAGCTTAATGATACACAAAAATGCTACAAAATTGAATGTTTTTTAACACTTCTCTTTGAAATTTTTTGGGGTGGGCGTTTAATAGAGAATGGGTGATTAATAGAAACAATACGGTAGTAGTTGGAAGTTCTTTCTAAAAATGCAATAAAATCAGTAAGTGTTGGGAAAGTTGAACTTCACTGGTTATCGAGGCTAATGCCTTTAAAAGCATGGGAAGATAACAGCAAAGTAAGCAAACCTTGTGTGTAAGCAGTGTTCCCGCTAAGATTTTGAGTTTTTGCCAATTTGAGCAATTTTGACAAAGTTGAAAAGGTGCTTACACCCAAATCATGATCTGAGGCTGAAAATTGGCCAAATAAAGCCAGGAAAACAATCTTTTTTACACATCTTAAGGGGCAATTCATGATCCACTTTTCACCCTCAAGGTCATCTCTATCAAATTTGAGTTTTTTTAGCTTATAAGAATCCTCAACTGGTATTTGTAACGATCCCCAAACCATTCTATCATATGTGCTTGCATTTTTGAGAAAAGTGAGAAAATCTGTCATTTTCTAATTATTGTATCATGTTTGTATTTAATGAGGGCCTGCTTGGAAAGCAGTGCCAGTCACTGAAGCTGCTATACCCTCAATAAAGAAAGACTATTTACAGGTTTCCTGCGCAACTTATAGCCGCGTCACTTTCACGCACGGACTTACGCGCGCAACAAACTTAGATCCGCGCATTAAAATATTGCTTGCATTCATGGTTATAACATTTTGTTAGTGTATTTTTTTAAATAAGATTGATTAAATTAGGTCATTGGGCAAGTAAAAATTGCATTATTTTAAAATTTATTAATACAGTATATAAACCAAACATATATACTGACATTTTTCAGATCTCTGGATTAAAACTATGGTCCTTCAGTAACTAAAATTTAGATATTTTACTTCAGGGCTACGCCCCTCAGTAAAATAGCTAACTTTTAGTCACTTCAGGCCCATAGTTTTAACCAGAGATCTTCAAGTCAGTATATATTTGTATACTAGACAAAAACATAGATAGATATATAAGCAAAGTAAGATAACTTTGTGCGTGAATATGACAAACTCTGCAACCAATGCTAGGTGATTGTAGCTTTCTACAAGACTCAAAGATCTTGCTTGTCATATATTGCATGATACGCCAAATAAATTATATCTTTAATCAACTTGTTTAAAGGAGCATGGTCCGATTGTCTAACTTTTTTTCAAACTTTTTGAGATTTTGATACCAAAATGTTTCTCATATTTTTCTCATTTCCCATGTGAAATTTAAAGGCTGAATTAGGTTTCGTTTTGGAGATATAAATTGTAAATGTGTCTAATTATGGTAAGTTTAATAAATTTTACAAAGTAATGTATAGGCGGCTATGAAATACAAAATTGTCCGTAAAATCAAAACTGTTTGACTGATTGAGCTGAAATTTGAAACTTAAATATTTTGAGTTATCATCTTTCATATGATATTAAAAACTTAATTTTGAAAAATCGGACCAAGCTCCTTTAATGAAAATATTAAAACTCTACATTGGGATCGAACTCAAGACTGTTTTCAAGCAAAATCTAAAGGCAAGATTGATCCACTACTAAACAACTATCTTGTTTATGGACTAAGCAACAAATTCATAATAGAATGGTTCTCGTTAAAAAAACCTATAAAAACATCCGTGATCACACCTAGCTAGTTTAATGTAGGGACGTGGAGTCAACCCAGGTCGAACCCACTTCTCAGTGTAGTGTGATATAAATGTAGGGTCATGAAATTTTACTTTTACAATCACTTTCAGTTAAAACTTGATATCGTTGAGGTAATTCAAAAGTATTGTTATTAGAATCTTACTTATCCCGGTAAGGAATGTTAAAATACAACTGCGCTTCTCTCATTCACCATATAACAAATGGTTCAAAAATAATTAAGATAGCAACCTCAGTAATAACACACAATTAAATGCTTCATGTTTGTAAAAATCCAAGGGCCTACTATATATTACGATCTTTAGTATTTTGATAAACATGATAAAATAATCTCCAGTAAAATATAGTCTTAACATCCATTACTTTGTGTGTTGTTTTCACATCCTGGTAAGTGGACTCGCTCCACTTGCATCATAACCCACTTTTAATCCACTATGTGGGTATAGGTGTGAACACAAAACTAATGTGAGTCGACTCCACATTGGACCTAGGTCGAACCCACATATTTGTGATGTGAACACGCACTTAGTTGTGCTAAATGCCAAATTAAAATCTGATTTCAAAGAGGAAGTGTGTTAGCTCTATAAGGCTGCAATCAATTAATTGTTGTATTAACCTGGGCTCTATTTCATAAAGCTATTTAGGAACATTCTTAAATAGAATTTTCTAAAGTTCTTCAGAACAAGAACATTTTCAACATGTTCAACTTGGAAGTGAAAAATTTCCTAATTTAACACTACTTAATTTGAAGGATATAAACATTTCTGCCTTTTGTCATATAGATGAAGTTGTGAGTAATTGACCTTGGACCTATTATAGACAAATTAATATCGATCTAAAGTAAGGAACATTTTTAATTAAAATAAGAACTTTTCTGTTAAACTTAAAATGTTCTTAACAAGTTTGGAATGGGAATTAATCAATTAATTTTAACATATCATCATAAGTTGCTTTAATAGGAAAAGGAACTCATTGTTCTCAAAGTCTATTATTGTTCTGCAGACCAACTTATATTCTTGAACTTTTATGACATAGAGCTCAGATCAAGTAAAAATTCAGGTTGTTTAATCAATTTTCTTACTTTTTTAACTTCCATTTCTAGTTACATAATTCTAGCAATTATCACTATAGCCTACACTTTATCACTTTTGCAACATGTAACTTGTCGACGTACTGTTTGAATATAATGTTACAATACAATTCTTTCAGCAAAGACAAATAACTTGGAACATTTTAAGTTTGTGACTGTACTAATTTGTGGGTCGATTGCTGAGGGCAACACAACAATCTATATTTTTATATTTTATAAGTATTGATGTGCATTTAGGCCTAAAAAATTGTTTGATTGGCGTAACCAACAGCAGCCAAATCCCACAATCCAAATGACTCTAAATTTACACTATTAAGATACCGCGAACCTACCATAGAAAATACGGTTACGGTAGTCGCCATTGAATCATAACTTTTGCATGAAGGGAAAGTTATTTTCTTTCACCAGATCGACGGTAACGTTCATTCCAAGTAAGAAAACATTCCTGGCAATTAATTCCCTTCACTATATACCACAGTTTATGATGTTTTAATTTCAAGAAAACCAGCCAAATTGGTACAAATCTCGTTTCTACTACGAGAACGTAAAAACATTGTCCGTGGTATATCGTAATATATCAGTGATCAGTCGCGCTGTGTAAGAGGCTATTTTTACGTTAGTCAAACTTGTATAGTATAAGTAACAATAAATTTTGTTTTGATCACAGCGAGAAGCGTGGCTGAGTGGTCTAAGGCGCCGTGCACATTAAACTTTCAAGACCAACGGCATATCATTTTCTGGGCCGGGTTCAAGTCCGCAGGGAATCTTTTTTACAATTTACAAATGTCGGCTGATGATTTCCTGATTTTAAAATCCTTTTTTGATATAGAGAGTTATAATCAGTGTTTTATCATGCACTGCAATCATAGTATGGCATACACGTGAAGAACGGAGTGCTCTCGCTGATTGGGCAATTGAGAAATGATGACGTCACACACAGCATTCATTCGATAATATCAAATCACGGCAATGCATTGTGGGATTGGCCTCCGGACTGCTGTTGGCGTAACCCGACCGACCCTATTTTTACCGCCGACCCTAAATATTTTTATTTTTTGAGCGAGGTAAAAACCTCCAAATCCCAAATTTGATGGGAATCGATTCATACGGGGCCCCCGAGATATGACTTGCAGGACATTCAAAATGACAAATAAAAGATGTGTTACAGAAAAAGTGAAGATGTGTTTGTATATGTGTCGTATATTTTGTGTTCTTGTACGTGAAACATAGACTTTAAATGAAAAATCCAACCTACCTTCCCTATTTTTTTTCTATGTTACGCCAATCTAACAATTTTTTTAGGCCTTATAATAGTTCTTGTCTACAGTGTAGGTTGGATTTTCAATATTTTTACAAATCTGTCCATTTTGTAATCAAAATATTGTGCATGGTATATTGCTATTAAATGTGCTTAATACAACTTGACAGCTATACTTTGTGAACTTCTGTTATTCATTCCAGATGTTTACCTAGCTTTTAACAAAATACCCTTTCTTCTACAGTCTCCCGGTACAGTCTTTGCTTTTAATATGAAAATATTGGTTGCTCATAAGAGAGATGGTAAAATCTATTTCTACACCTCCTGGATATTTATAAGTTAATACAGTCTTTGTATTGGTTAAATAGTGGACACATGTAAAAAGTGTTTTTTGGCTACTTTCCTGTGTGTGCGTTAATACTCAAGTACAACCGCGCGAGTATATGCGTTTACATATTGCATCTGTGTTTTACACAAACGCGGGAAAAGAAGTAAAAACTTCCGCATGGTACTACCGTATCAGGGCTTCACTTTTTTTAAATTGCTGAAGAGCTATAAATCACTTGCCTGAAAGATTAAGGGAGAGTTGTCAGGAGAGTAATTTGAGGTCAGTGCATTACTAGGTATAAACTGGTTTTAGCAGTTTTAGGTGAGCTAAATATTGCTCTCCTAAGAGACTATGTAGGCGAGCACTGGAGAGCAATTGCTCCAGCTCTCCTTAACCAGAGAGCCACCGGCTCAGTAACCCATGCACGAAAGCCCGTTAGCAAAAAAAAAATGACTTCAAAGAAGCATTTTTTGAACATTGTTTTGTTTTAAATAGGGCCTATAGAAAATGGTTAAAATCAATATAAAAATCATACACA
>JXSR01S007352.1:23590-44128 GCA_000969725.1 Ophiothrix spiculata | reverse complement strand
CCTCGGGTCGCAAAATTGCGAACATCCCCGTAGCCCCTCTACCCAAGGATCATCCTGTGCGAGTTTCACGAAAATCCGTTGAAGCATATACGAGAAGAAGCATATTTACGAAAGTTGGACGATAGATAGACCGAAAGACCGATAGACATGATCATGGTTAGATAAACCCAGGCACTATGTGCATGGGTTAAAAATGAAGGCTTGCCGTATGCCTCACGACAAAGTAATGAATTTGTGGACTTTTAGATTGATTTCCAACTTATTTTGATTTTTTGAGGTGTAGTAAAACAAATACAACATGGTTTATTTCGGAGAAGTATCGAAAAATACTGTATCCCCAACCCAACCCTGAGTACCAAAATTCAGTTGCGCCTAGAGACAAACAATGCAATTTATTCTTTACGCGACCGATACACCTACCCGCGCACAAAGCGTGTGTGCGCATTTTCAATATTCGTGCATTATCACAAAATGCGTTTCATCATCGGCAAAAACCCGAATACCCCCAATTTTGTCTCCACGCCAGAATAAAAAATGTGGTGAGCACATTATCACAAGATGCGATGCATCATCGGCAAAAACCCGAATACCCCAAATTTTGTCTCCGCGTCAGAATAAAAAAAAGTGGCGAGTCTTGTATCTCCCATGTAAATCTAAGCATATATCAGATCAATGAATGATGAGAAAGAAGCGATGATACCAGAACATTAATAACAAGTAAACAAATCAAGAAAAAATCTGTTTAAGCCAGACTTTTGATTATTAGTCATTTAATTACAGATTCTTAGTCACAAATTAAGTCATTTTGAAATCAAGAATGTAGTCCATTATTTGTCCCAAAACAAAAGACATCATTATTTGAAAAGCAAGCACCCCTACAAACATACAATATTCCAAATCAAGTAGAAAAGTGCGTGTCATACGAGTGCTTATGTTTCCAACGTGCCAAGATTTTCAACAAGCGGTTCCGCTGTGTTGAACGCTAAATGCGCTGTCATATATATATTGTCTCATAATGGATGGCCAAAAAGAAGTAAAATCACACTCAATGACTAGGAATTGGTATTAATGTTCTAGTAAATAATGTATTTTCCTCATCATTATTTAACGATAATTAATGATCACTTAAAAATTCAGAACGGTGGTTGAAAACTCAGAATAGCGGTTTACCGTTCGATATCGGTGGTTTTGAGCGGTTGGCATAGTTCTGAATATTAGCAATTGTCCACAATCTGTGGTTTTGAGCATCAAATGCTGGTTGAGTCTTGAAGTGTATGTACACAGTGTGCATTCTGTAGAAACTCATGTGTATGGCATGTTTTACCACTTTATATTTGGCTTAATAACATCTATTTGACTGAGAAATTGTGACATTCATTCTTCACTGCTGATTTATGATGAATGCAACTTGCATTTGATTGAATCTGACCTATTGGTTTTGTGCTAAAGTTACTAAAGACCAAGTTTAGAAGTAAAACCTGCCAAACATTGGGTTTCTACTATACTCTTTAAATCTTGAGGTATGCAACAAGCAGCCAATTAACACACATAAACCAATATGACCATACACGGAAGTAAATTAGTCTGTATTTCTCAAATCATTACAATGTACCAAATCTTACTGAATATTCAAATGAACTTATGTTCAATATATGTCCATGTGTTAGCACCATAATTAGCCCAAAATAATACAAAAACAGGAACAATTCATGTAATAAAATATAACTTCACAGTGATTTGGTGTTAATCAATCCTAATCAATCATTACTAGTCTGATTGTTTGTTGCATCCTTCAAGGTTTATAGAGTATATGTTACACATCACATCTCATGTGAGTGCAAGAAAGTCGTATCTGCAATAGCTGCCATTTGTCATAAATTTGGATTGCACACTGTATAATCTCAAGGCTTGGGTCAGTCAAGAACCACTGACATAAGACAGTGAAATTTTGTGGGATTTTTTCACATTCTAATGACAAGTGGTAAAATAGATATAACTTAGGGCAGCCATTGCAGATACAACTTTCTTGCACTCACATAACGACATGAAGTCCAATACTTACTGGCAAGACGAGACCTCTCAGAGTGACTTCTCCTGTCATGGCAGTATCAGATCGTACACATCGCTCACTGAAAAATAAAATAATCATCAACTTATTGTAAGCAAAAATGAAACATGAAAGTACTGTAACCTATTGTTTAAAAATTGCTCATGAATCCTGGGGAAAACATATATTTTTCCCCCCATGCTAGGAAACAAAAGAGAAACAAGAACAGGAGCAATATGTTAAGCTATTTTAACCATAACTGATCTAGATCTTATACTTAGAAAATTCCGAAATGTTTTTAAAGTATCTTGGCTATATGCAGGGACAAAATTGTGTTGAAACTAAAAAACAAAACTGAAAAAGTTAAGGAATCTGTTAGGGTTACTTCTTTTTTTCCAATCCGTGATCTTCATGATAAAGCAAAATTGAAACAATGAACATTTGTATTTTTTGAAGCTGCATGGCATCGATTGTAATTTTCTGTCAAATTTCACTTTTTTATTACTTGTCAAAACCTTGGAGCCTGCAAAGCAGGTGATCATTTTTTCACAGTTTTATTTGTTATGTGAGTCCAAGAAAGTCACATCTACAATGGCTGTCGTATGTCATATTCATTTTACCTAAATGTGAAAAATCCTTCCAAGTCTGGCAATCGGGAGGTCCCAGATTCAAGTCCTGGTCTAGGATTATTTTTTTTTTTCAAGTCTTGATCCTCATGAGGGAAAGAATAAAAATTTTGGCATATTTCACCTCGTGAAGTATTGATGTCTCATAATTATTTCGCCTTAAGGTTTATAGATTAATATCTAACACTTCAATACCATTAGATCTCGTTAGCTGGTAATCAGGAGGTCCCAGGTTCAAGTCCTGTTCAAGGCTTGTTTTTTTTTTCCAAGTCTTGACCCACAAGGGAAAGAATAAAGATTTGCATCCTTCAAGATTGTCTCTCTAATGTTAGTGACTCTTTACACGGTTCTTCACTGCAGATATGACTTTCCTGCACTCACATGACAAGTTGTTATCAATGTTGTTTTGTCAAAATGTTGTGTGGAAAAAGATCCACAAGTCATAAAATCATTAGAGTAAACACTTATGATTCAGATCATCATATGAATGCACTGTAGTCGTATCTGCAATGGCTGCCATACGTTATAACAACCCTAACTCTCGCACGTTGAAAAACTGTCTTAAGTCCGAATACGTCATACAAAAATGTCTGGATTCCACCCTCCCTGGTTCCCCTTGGGATTTACACCCCTGATTACCTGCGTCCCGATCCAATGTCCACCTATGACAAGCCAGCGAGCGTTGCCTGCCTCGGCAGCAATTCCGTGCCCATTCATATCCGCCGTCTATGATGTATTCGGACTTAAGCGAATTCCTGATTTCTGCCGGTAGTTCTTTGTAGTAAGTAGGAGGGTAAGAGTTAATGTAACATCTTGTCACTATATTATGATAAATCTTCCAAACATTTCTTCCTTATATAAGTGGCTCTTGAAATGAGTCCTCAGGTGACTCTTCAAATAACAACCTTTTCTAGAGTCATTGACCCAAGGATGGACACTGTATAATAAGCAATACAAATTTAAGAAAATGGCAAAATTGCTCTTCAATTTTTCTTCCACTCACATGACGAGATATTTGTGGAAGGTAGGAAGGACCACCTGGTTCGGGATAAACATTGTTTATCTCATGTTCACATTTGATAGTATTTGTGATTTAGTTTTGCCTAGTGTTTCTAGACAATTACAAATGAAAAAATAAACAGTCATATGAGCAAGGGATTTTTCGTCTCACACATTCTTTGGTTTTTTTTACTAAATATAAAAGGTCTCTGTGGTGAATACATAGAGGCCTGTATTGTGTCACCTATCCGAAGTTGTTATTAGTTGCCTATAACCATGTCTAAATAACGTTTTCATTCATCAATTTACAGACGTATCACTGCTGAGTACCACATATTTTGATTGGCTTAATACTATCAATTCTCTAATCTGTGTTTTGATTGGATAATTGAAAACATATGACTATAATCATATGATTGTAATCAACCAATCAAAACCTGTGATACTCAGCGAGAATAGATGATAAGTTGAAAATTTACCAGTTAAAGGTGTAGGTTCCCATCTTAGCATGTGTGTAATTTAGTTTTAACTGATTGACCTTGACTTCTGGAATGCATATTGTGGAATTTTAACCTCTGCTTGCTTCTTGTTTTCTCTTGAGAGGCAAAAGAAAGTATGCAACCCTAGGGATGAGGCTGTTATGAAAATACAAAAGAAATAGAAAATAGGTATACCAATAATTTTACATTTTATGATATATCTCCGAAAGTATAAAGAATTTGGAGGTGAAATTTTGGATTTAGAATCAGCTTTGATATGGTATCAAAAAATATACTACTTCCGGTTGAGCCCAGGGGGTGAGAATGGGATCGGAACCTACACCTTTATTTTTTGCAAACAACTATTTGAAAGAATCAAGAGAATTTGGAGGGAAAAACAATTTTTTGAACAAATTTATCTCATTTTTGACATTTTGTACATCAAAAGGGTACGTGTAAACAGGTGAACTTCTTGATACCATTTCACCGTTAGGTCAATTCAAGAGAATTCACATGGAAACATATGAAAGAACCCCTAAATAACTAATCCTCAACTCAATCAAAAAAGTAATGACATAACTGACCTTAATAGTGACACAAGCACAGTGACAATGGTGACGCCAGCTGATGGTCCGTCTTTACCCACAGCCCCAGCAGGGAAGTGTATATGAATGTCTGTACTCTCAAGCACATTTCATTTGGTCATATGCACAACTAACTTTAATAGTGACACACGCACAATGACAATGGTGACGCCAGCCGATGGTCCGTCTTTACCCACAGCTCCAGCAGGGAAGTGTATATGAATGTCTGTACTCTCAAGCACATTTCATTTGGTCATATGCACAACTAACCTTAATAGTGACACAAGCACAGTGACAATGGTGACGCCAGCCGATGGTCCGTCTTTACCCACAGCTGCAGCAGGGAAGTGTATATGGGTGTCTGTACTCTCAAGCACATTTCATTTGGTCATACCCACCCCCATACAATGATACACAACTGACCTCAATAGTGACACAAGCACAGTGACAATGGTGACACCAGCCGATGGTCCGTCTTTACCGACAGCTCCAGCTGGGAAGTGTATATGGATGTCCATGTTCTCCATTAGATCCAAGCCTGGTGATGATACAATGCCACACTGAAAAGGATAAATAAAAATATTTTAATAATAATAATACTGGCATTTTTATAGCACCTTTTAACTGTATAGGATACAAAGAGCTCATGATTCACTGCAGGTAGATCGTCACAACCATTTCACTTCACTTGGAAGTGCTTCCGTAGAGCACATTCCATCGGTACTTCGATTGTAATATTCACCCTTTGTGCAGCTTCCCATAACCTGGGTGGGGCAGACTCAGATGGACAAATCTAGTGACAGTTTTAGATGCAGGAGAAAGACCAGCGTACCCAGAGAAAAACCTACGAAAGTGGGTATGGACTGTAAACCAAATGCACATTCAGCGGCGGGGCCTGGAATCGAACCCAAGACACCCAAAACTCATAATTTGGTACAAAGCGAGGGAAGTACCGCTACGCTAACCCGCTTCCCCCGCTTTTACAGGTTGACACATTAAATTCCTATGCCAAGAAGGCAAACTTTTGAACTGCCTCTAGGGAAGGGTTTCAACCTCAGAGATTCAGACACATTGAATTCCTATGCCAAGAAGGCAAAGCTTTTGAACTGCCTCTACGGAAGGGTTTCAACCTCAGAGATTCAGACACATTTAATTCCTATGCCAAGAAGGCAAAGCTTTTGAACTGCCTCTACGGAAGGGTTTCAACCTCAGAGATTCAGACACATTTAATTCCTATGCCAAGAAGGCAAAGTTTTTGAACTGCCTCTAGGGAAGGGTTTCAACCTCAGAGATTCAGACACATTGAATTCCTATGCCAAGAAGGCAAAGCTTTTGAACTGCCTCTAGGGAAGGGTTTCAACCTCAGAGATTCAGACACATTGAATTCCTATGCCAAGAAGGCAAAGTTTTTGAACTGCCTCTACGGAAGGGTTTCAGAGATTCAGACACATTGAATTCCTATGCCAAGAAGGCAAAGCTTTTGAACTGCCTCTAGGGAAGGGTTTCAACCTCACAGATTCAGACTTTGAGGTTACCTTATTTTGCCTGGTCTAATCAACATGATTGAAATTACATATAAAGATACTATGGTATTTTTTGTGCTTTTCGCGCGAAATTAATTTAGCGGGAAATTTAAATGCACCGCAAAAATTACTGTGTATTTGTTACAAAGGAAATTCCATACCGGCTAATCTTCACGTGCATGAAAATAAAAACACGCGAAATGGTCAAAAATTGGCTGTGTGCGAAAATTACTGAGCGCGAAAATATTGGCGTTTACAGTAATCCTCAAACCGATTCCCTCCCTGTTTGGCATCATTTCACACCCGATTCAGCACAAGCTATACAGGCTGCCGACTCTTTCATGTTCCTAATCACTATCCATCTTGTTAGCTTCAAGCACATGATTCAGAGCCAGCTTTGCAAACTTTCTAATAACATTACCCAGCTGGCCTGTCAACATTAGCTCCCCATCGCCACCAATGTATATAGCTTCTGCATACATAGTTTCCCCACCCATATCAGTCTTGGGCGCAGGAGCACAATTAGGCCACAACTTTGTGTGTCCGGCTGCAACCTGGCCACAGCCTTTATTTTCTAACATGGCGACTGTAGACTTGATTACGCACCTCTAAGTGATTTCAAAACATATATTGAATATTTTAAAATAATCTTGAGGTGAACAATCAAGCCGACGGTTGCCATCTTAGAATATAAAGGCTGTGGCCAGGTTGCAGCCGGCCGCACAAAGTTGTGGCCTAATTGTGCTCCAACGCCTTGGCAACTCTGACCAATGTTACCTCTTTAGCATGACTAACACCCAATTTAGCCCCAGCTGTGTTAATTTAGCATTACTGGTGATTCAGCATTTATCGTTATGTGCCAATCTTATTGAAATAGGCCCCCAGCTAGTCTGATACCTACATCAATTTCTCACCTCTTTAGCATGGCTTCGCACCCAATTCAGCGCCAGCTGTGCCGACTCTTTCATGACATCGCCCAGCTGACCCGTCAATGTCAGTTCCCCATCTCCATCCATCTTGGTAGCTTCTACGTACATGATTTCACCGCCCATAGCAGTCCAGGCTAGTCCGATAGCTACACCATGTTGAGAAAGCCTCTCTGAGACCTCGCTTTCAAACATAACAGGCTGTAATAAAAAAGTAACAAATACTTTTTAGCTGCACTCTGTTGAAAAAAGTCAACTCTGAGATCTAGTTTTTATTTTATTTTTCAAACCATATAGGCTGTATTAATATTGTGATATCATTTTATTAAATGCAACTCTCAGACAAGTTTGATGAAAATCATGTGTGTATAACTTACAACTCAACAAATCTTACAATGAAAATGTCTATATATCTGCAGTAAGCAGCGTTCCTGTTAAGGTCGGGGAAATTTGGTGCAAAAGCAGGGGAAATTCGCACAATAGGTTCCTGAAGGTGTTTCTTGTTTTTTTAACCAAATTTCAGCCTCAGCCTACGGTTTTGGTACAAAGAATTCTTCAAATTTGACAAAATTGGGTCAAATTTGATCAAGCTTAAAAACCTTAGCGGGAACACTGGCAGTAAGTGCTGCAATTTATTGTTCTTCCATTGTTTTAGTCAACCTTTATTATATTATCCCTAGCAATTGTATATGTAAAAACTGAAATACACGGTCGATCAAGTCATTGTTTGCAAATCGTTGCTACAGTAATACAAAGCAAATCTTTTCACTTCCCCTTCTTTAGGACTCTTCTATGAAGGACGTGGACCGGAAATTTCACTTGGGGTGTTGTCTCACTAAGTGGATCAGGGAATAACAAAGGCGTTGGAGCACAATTAGGCCACAACCTTAATTTTCCGAAATGACAACCGTAGGTTTGATTGATCACCTAAAGAATATTGTAAAATATTCATTACATGTTTTTAAATCATTCAGAGGTGCATAATCAAGCCTACAGTTGCCATCTTGGAAAATTAAGACTGTGGCCAGGTTGTGGCCGGCCGCAAAAAGTTGAGCTCCAGCGCCTAATAATATCAATCTATTGTATGATAATGGATATAAAAGCTATGATGAAATCAATCAAAATATCTGTTACAAATTTAAATCTCACAAAGAACATTTCATCTGTAGCTCAAAATTTAGTCAGGGGACGCTCCAAAACTAAACCGGCAGCTGACCGCCAGGAACCGGCGGTTCTGGGCGGTTGCCATTGTGCACAACAACAGCAACCAGCCCATGGTTCCGGGCGGTCAGCCACCGGTTGAGTTTGAAGTGTTCCCTATAGAAAGATCTCGGACCCAATCAAAACAAGCTTCTTTAGAGGTATATTTAGGTTATCCTTGGTCATCAGCCTACAGAATTCTTTCTTTCTTTCTTTTTAACTTACCCCTAATATATCTTTGACGGCCAGTTCATTAATGACAATGGCATATCTGGTGGATGCGCAATAGCCACTTCTGATGCCACATCAAACACTCCCTTATCCTCCATCTGATGCGGATTCAACTGATGTGGATTCAGCTGATGCGGATTCTTTATTTCTATATTTTCCACTTACCCCTAATATATCTTTAACAGCCAGCTCATCAATGACTATGGGCATATCTGGTGGATGCGCAATAGCCACTTCTGATGCCGCATCCAACAACGCCTTATCCTGCAGTTCCTTGTGGACTTGATCATGCTTCTTGGGCTCAGATCCTTCTGCTGATGCGGATTCAACTGATGCGGATTCCTCAGTTGCTTTGTTACGGTGCTGTGCTTCAGCGACGCGAACAGCTACAGCACGACAGACGGCACCAAATCTTCGTTCCAATGTACGTACGCCTGCCTCTCTGGTGTACTTGGAAACTGATGAGAGAAAGAAAAAAGACTCAGCCTTCATGTAAGAAATCATGATATTATCCTAGCATGAAATTTGTTGTTAATTCACAAAAGTTAATAAACGAGGTCATGGTCCCGGAAATATAGTAAACTTTTTCACTACTTCCGGGTGGCCGTGACCTTATGAGGTCACGATCCCGGAAATAACCCAAAAAATTTCACTACTTCCAGGTTTTTGAAACAGATATTTCCATATTTTTTAAGCTTACATAACAAATTTGTGCACTTATGATGTAAGTCGTGAGTTAACAGTCCCTAATAAACACTCCCCCTTTTGTAAAATGCAACGAATACCAGGAACAATATGGTAAAATTACAAAAAAAACATCAGGAACTTACTGATCATCTTGACCCCTTCCTCACTAAACTGCAACTGCTCCAAAGTCAGTCCATGTTCTTTGAGTTGTTTAGGAATCAAGTGGCCAATAGCAATATGTTTCTTCTCCTCCTGGGTGTACCCCGGAACATGGATGACCTCCATGCGGTCTATCAAGGCCGGTGGGATACTGGCCATGGAGTTTGCCGTGGCGATGAACAGCACTTGCGAGAGGTCAAAGGGCACGTTGAGATAACTGGCGGAGTATGTTGGTTAAGGAAATTATTAATTTACATCTTCAGATTTATAGCTACCCCCCCCCCCCCACACACACACACCTATGTGAAATCACCTCTAAAAGAGGACATACAATCCTATACATACAACCGAGGAAGTTGTGTGTGTGTGTTTAGCACTACCTAACTGCGAACAAAGAACATCAAATTACATGCAACCATGGACCACCCTAGAACATGTAATTGGGGACTATTGGGGAGACTAGCTCAAATGTGTTTTATGCAGTTTCTCATCTTTTGCATGCTCGGTTGTAGTCTTAGTTTGGAGGTGTTTTTACATGAAAACCCCAAACACACACAATGTTTTGTTTTGTAACTCTATTTTGAGAAATGCATATGGACAATTTACAGATTCACAACTAATTAGTTTCAAAGTCAATGAGATTTCACCTCCTTTGTTGTAAAAATTCAATTTATTGCACCAGCAACTGAATCTTTAGATCGATGTCCATAACAATTTCTGCCACTGATGAAATAGGTTGTTGTTTTGGAAAGAAATAAAAAACTTAAGACATCATATACAAGCTGCAAGGTTTTAACTCTGAATTAAATTCTTGTGGCATGCTTCCGGCGTCTCTATGGCTCACGGCGGACAGCGCCCGGTCTCCGAATGGTATCCAGTCGGTGTCTGCTGAATCCTGGTATGAAGCTGTAAACACATAGCAATCTCGCCACAACGTTATGGGTATATAGCGCACCTGCCCATTGTGACTAGAATTGACATGAATAAAAAGGATACTGATCCGTGAATGTGTTGTTTTGTTCTGGATCTAGTACTTCAAGTAACGCAGCCGCTGGGTCTCCTTGCATACTCTTGCCCTGAGAATAGGATAAATTAAAAACAAACACACAATTTCAAAGTTTTATGGACTGTAAATCTGATTCTGTCAATAGTCCATTAAAGCTTCACAAATATGACACTCATGATAAATATTCCACCAAAATGTGTTGACATGAATATTGTATTGCTATATTTTTTTACATAGTCAATATTTGATATGGACCTCATTTATTGAGAAATGTATAATTTTGTTTTGGGGTTTCTTTTTTTTTGTTTTTGAAATTGGTATTTCAGATGAACACAAAGCAACAATGTGATTCAAGCCCATGATGACACTATTCATATATTAATAGAGGTATCATTTTGTTTTTGGATTACAGTTATGAGGGGAGCGTAGCCGAGCGGTTAGAGCACGGGTCTCGTAATACAGAGATTGTGGGTTCAAGCCCCGGGCCAGGCGGTTTTTGTCTCTTTGTTTCCTTGTGCAAGAAACTTTACTCTACTTACTCCGTGGTCGGACAGTCATGTAAAGCTGTGGGTCCCCTGTACAACTCCTTCATGGGATATGCATGTTATACAAGTACTTGTATCATTGATTGATTGATTGATCTTAACTTTATATTTGTAAAATTTGTATTTCAGATAGACATGAAGCAGAACATGAAGAACATGTGATTCAAGCCCATGATGACACTATTTATGAGCATTTCTACCTCACAACTGTATACTACTGAAGAATGAGCTGCCAGAAATTGGATTTTAATCCTTTATAACTGTTATGAAATATATTTTAATAATTTAATCTTATGCACATTTAGATATATACTGTTGAATATACGATGAACTTCACCTGTGATTACAATCTATAGGCCTGCTATCACTTTTATTTTAATGGTCTCGAAGATTTTTTCCACTTTATTAATTTCTATTTTGTTTATCAATTTTGTCTAAGATCTTTTTCGAAGTTGTCTATGTTATAATGTTAGCATGCATATTATGTTATGTTATTGTTTTAAATATTACACTAACCAGTTTATCAATTTCATCCAGGAGAAACACTGGGTTATTAATTTCTATTTTGTTTATAAATTTTGGCTAAGATCTTTTGTGAAGTTGTCAAAGTTATAATGTTAGCATTCATATTATGTTACAATTTTTTTTTTTTTAATTTTGAGAAAAATTATGTTATGTTATTTGTTTAAATATTACACTAACCTGTTTATCAATTTCATCGAGGAGAAACACTGGGTTATTAATTTCTATTTTGTTTATCAATTTTGGCTAAGATCTTTTTCGAAGTTGTCTATGTTATAATGTTAGCATGCATATTATGGTATGTTATTGTTTTAAATATTACACTAACCAGTTTATCAATCTCATCCAGAAGAAACACTGGGTTATTAGTTCCAACAAGCTTCAACCCATGTATGATACGTCCAGGCATAGAGCCAATGTAGGTACGTCGATGGCCTCTAATGTCAGACTGGTCACAGCAACCTCCAAGGGAGATCCTAAAAATCATTAAAAAAATGTTTAAAAAAAATAAAAATTATTGGATTAAAGAAAAAGGGAATATCTTAAACATCAATATTATGCTATAGTAGTAAAGGCAAGTTAAGTCTTGAGAGATTACTCCTCAAAATTCCTGAAAATTACTCAAGAATAAAGAGCAATTGCTTAATTGAAGAGATATTTTGAAACAATATATAATGCATAAAATATACCGAGCAAATACAACAACCTCCGTACGTATGAAATGCTGTCCCTAGTGTGTGTGTGTGCAATATAGGCCTTCCCACACTTGCCTTTCCCACTCATGGAGGGCCTACAAAGCTCCTTATCTATGGAATGCTCTTCCTAGTGTTTGTGCAATAGACCTCTCCACACTTGTCTTTCCCACTCCTAGAAGGCCTACAAAGCTCCTTACTATGGAATGCTCTTCCTAGTGTTTGGGCAATAGATCTCCCAACACTTGTCTTTCCCACTCATGGAGGGCCTACAAAGCTCCTTACTATAGAATGCTCTTCCTAGTGTTTGGGCAATAGATCTCCCCACACTTGTCTTTCCCACTCCAGGATGGCCTACAAAGCTCCTTACCTATGAAATGCTCTTCCTAGTGTTTGGGCAATAGACCTCCCCACACTTGTCTTTCCCACTCCTGGAGGGCCTACAAAGCATAAGATTGGTCCTTTGAGAGTATTCTTGAGTTGTCTAACTGCAAGGTATTCAATAACACGTTTCTTGAGCTTTTCCATGCCGTAGTGATCTGCATCCAAGTCACGTCTGAAATAAATCGACAAATAAGATTGCATATCATGACGGACAGGCCTAAAAAAAACTGCGGAAAATGGTAATTAAAGTGGATTAAACGGTGCAAAGAATTAGTCATTTATTAGCAATTCATTTTTTAACAAGACCTGTTCCCCATTCAACCCTACCATGAGTTTTTTTATCTTTCACATTTCATTCTTAGCTCTTTCACTTATTTTAGGCAAAACTTTTCTCAACTTACTCGTGTGATATCCAAGTTCTGATATTAATTCCTGGTCAAACCAAATTTTAGCATAATACCAAAATACAAGAAGCCCTTGGCCTGAATGCATACTCCGGCATAGCGTTGGGCATCTTTTTTGAATTGTTTCATCTCTTTTTGAGAACCCCCTCCCCTCACCTTGCTTGTGCGATGTCCAAGACGTCCTTTCCTCTGCTTAGACCATGGCAACTCTGCCAGGAGTTCTAGGTAGTTCCTGGTCAATGCATACGCTGGCATAGCATTGGGCATCTTCTTGAGTTGTTTCATCTCTTTTTGAGACCTACCCCCCCCCCCTTACCTTGCCTGTGCGATATCCAAGACGTCCCTACTCTGCTTGGACCAAGGTAGTTCTGCCATGAGTTCTAGATAGTTCCTGGTCAATGCATACTCCGGCATAGCATTGGGCATTTTCTTCAGTCGTTTCATCTCTTTTTGAGACCCCCCCCCTCACCTTGCTTGTGCGATGTCCAAGACGTCTTTACTCTATTTAGACCACGGTAGTTCTGCAATGAGTTCTAGATAGTTCCTGGTTAAGGCATACTCCGGCATAGCATTGGGCATCTTTTAGAGTTGTTTCATCTCGTTTTGAAACCCCCCTCACCTTGCTTGTGCGATGTCCAAGACGTCTTTACTCTGCTTGGACCACGGCAATTCTGCCATGAGTTCTAGATAGTTCCTGGTTAATGCATACTCTGGCATAGCGTTGGGCATCTTCTTCAGTCTTTTCATCTCTTTCTGACAAGCTTTCAGAGCATCTGGTGGCATGTTGGCATTCCTGAAAAGTCAAATACCGTAGAATTATGTTAACAAAAAACCCTTAAAAGATCTTTGATCTGGGTATAATTTGTATTGGTAAAATTATATAACACAATTTTGGTCTTAGGGCGTGATCACACATAAAAATTTGGTCATGACTATATTCTCGCTCATGAGCTGCTCACAAGCAAATTCTCAGTGTGAACGGAATAACAGAATAAGAAAGTGTCTCGCTCGTGACTAAAAGTGATTCGCTGCTCATGAGTAAAGGTGGGAATTTCGGGAATTGTTGCTCCCGAGACTCGAGTTGGTTTTTCGGGCGGGACTCGGGATTCCCGAAAATAATCCCGAAATATGAGAGTGCCGTTCACGTACGCAAAATTTGTGTTTCATTGCATGTACTATACAGTCATGTGTGTTAGACTGCCGAATATGGCAACTTGTAATGCTGTCATTTTTTGACAATTTGATACAGATTTTCAGACTTACCAAACCACTAGTCCGTAAGAAATGTTTTTAAAATAATGACGATGTCCTTTAATTTTATTATTTTTAATGTGAAATTCGTGTGTCGAACTTGGACTTAGCTCGATGTTGCGCTGTGTTCTTTTTGTCCACTAGCTAAGTTTGTTGGTCGCGTTTCGTGTACACAGTTCAATTTTTACATGGAGAATTTGCTACTGTATCACTATAATTCGAACTTTTATAGACCAAAACTTTTACTAATACATTGTTGCAACCAAAAATATTATAAAATGAAGGAAAAGTAAAGATTATTGCGATAAAATCAAGATCAAATGTTGCTTTTTTCATGTTATTTACGCAAATAAAACCCGGAAGTTAACGGCGCCATTCAGCGGTACCCAGTTTTACGTTGCTCCAATGCAATGCTACTAGTACTGGTGGGAAAAGATCGCGTGACTCGGTGATTCGATCTTGTTATGAACTGCGCATGTGTAAGTGTGATAGTTAGTAGTTTATGAAAATAAGAACATCGCCATCTAGTGACAATCTAATAATATAAACAAAACAGGTTCATTTTTCGCGATCGAAGCGTAATTTTTTGTTGATAAAATGACATTTTATCGGACAGCTTTCGTTTGTTTCGTGTTTTCGTCTACCGCATATTTCTTACGGAACACGAATCTTGCGTTCGTGTACCGGTACAACACTACTTTCGGATCATTGGAAATACATTAAAATGGATTACTAGTTCAATTACACCTACTACGAAAATGAAAAGTTGGTACTTTTAAATTGGTACCACTTTCGGGAATCGGGAACATTTTTTTGTTCCCGAGTCCCGCCCGTGTGAACATGCCCTAAGTGACCTTGTGTTGATGGCTTCACTTCACAAAATAATATCGCCCTCTACTAAGTGTTGTTAAATTAATGCTGTAACAAACCAGTTCCTAAATGGGACTAGGGGACTAGTCAGTGTCAGATTACAATTAGTTATAACAAAAACTGACTTTTTCTTTGTTTGTAAGCTATGAACTTACCAGCTAGAAGAAATTCTGGACTTTTCGTAACTATTCTGGAATTTGTGGTTTAACATTAGAAGGTCCCAGTGGTGAATTCAGATTTAGTCAAGATTATTTCACATTAGTTAGGAAACTGTCGGTTTCTTGAATATGCCTAGTGAAATCTATGGGTCTCACCCAGTGTTTCTGCCAAGGATTTTGAGCTTGCGCCAATTCAAGCAAGTTTGACAAATTTTAAGAGGTCCTTGCGCCAAAATCATGAGCTGTGGCTGAAAATTGGCTCAATAAAGCTGAAAAATATCTTCTTGACACATTTTCATTGCGTCAATTTCCACCGCTCCTGCGCCAATGGCACACCATACGGCCTTAGCGGAAACACTGGTCTCACCTAATTTTATGCTCCAATTCTTTCATTTCATCCTGCTCATCTTCAGCGTCTTCATCCCTCTGGATCTTTGGATTCAGAGTCTTCAGGGACTTCTTCAAGATGATGGCATTCTTAGCATTCCGCAAGGCAGGTGGTATCCTACTGGGATGACCTCTCCGGGTCTGCTGCAACAAACGGAGGCCTTCAATTTGCCGAGATAAAAGGGGCAGGGTTTTCTTCAGACGCTCTTCCAAGTCTACTGCATCTAGGACCTGCAGATTGAATGGAAAATCAACATGTTATTATGGAAGTAATTAAATTTTCTACAAATCATGAAAGCGTCTCACCACAGGCAGTACGAAAGACTTTTCTTTCCATGCAATCCCTGTGTCAAAAAAACAATCAAGATACGTGCCATGCATTTTCATTACCGATGCGTAGTAGCACACGCTCTCATCATACGCACCCTGCAGATTTGATTTGTAGGAAATTTTATGATTCCAATAATACTTCTAATGGAAATGAACATAAATGTAAAATACTGCATTACATGTTCCTTGCCTTAAACTTTTGTACCACTGATTTTGACATTTCACTGGTAATAAATCATCCAATACTTAGCCCACCCACTACTATGTGGTCTACTTTGAGGGTTGTGAAGGACACAATGATACCCTCAAGGCATATTCCTGTCCTTCAAGGCATGAAAAAGGGTAACTTAGTGGGTTGTGGACTAAATAATAGATGATTTATTACCGGCGAAATGTCAAAATCAATGGTACAAAAGTTTAAGGCAAATAACGTGTAATGGGTTCTTGGAACCACTTACAAAATCCCCATGTCTGACATTTCAGCCTTTCCTACAACTTGGTCTTATATGACCTCAGGCATGAGAATGATTTTTCATGAAAAAATCTAAATTTGGTAAAATTTGACCATAAACCACTACAATTGTTAAATCAAGCCCCAAATTATCTTAATTTGGAGCTACTTGGATGATTAAAATATCTGAAATTAGATAGTTATATGAAAATTCTCATGCCTGAAACCTGTGAACTTGGTATGTTACACTGATTTCATCAACATATAAGGTTCCTGAATTATGTACAAAAACAACGATTAGTTCCAAACGAACTTCAACTTTCAATTGAGGCCAATTTGACATTTTCAAGCTACATTACATATGCATGACCTGTGACGTTGGTATGTGACCTTTGACATGGCTTAATTTAGGTTCCTTTTCAAAAATGTATTGGTGTATGACTGATGCAGGCAACAGGTATTGTATCATTTAAGTTTTGTGAGGCCTGACGTGGTATTGGGCATCAGCATACATTTTTGAAGAAACTTAAATTCAAGATCGCCGCTTTTCTCCTTCCGATTGGTTTCAAATATATAGGGATCTGAATACATAGATGTATAAGTATGATCAACTTTACCTAATAAGAATAACAAATAAAATCAAAATAGCCCGATTTGAAAAGAAATCCTGCAAAAACAGGAAGATTCATCAGGGATTGTCTTTTGCTACAGAGTTTTGCTCTTCTTAATTGCTCTTCTCAATTATTGCTCTAGGTGAGCAAATTGGAGGTCCTCTTAGAATGTGAGGTTTCTTATCTTTATTGCTTTTTAGCCTGTTTTGCTCTCCTAAATGCTTACCTAAACAGCTTCAGGAGAACCATTTAATGCTCGCCAGCGATTTTCAAAAGACAAAACCTTGATTATCATGCCTGTGTCACCCATTTCACAAGGTTAATGGATAAATATAATCCCTAGAGATCTGTACCCTACCCATAGATTTACAAGGAAAATACCACATTCGTCACAATTTTTATTCTGGCATGGAGACAATATTAGGTGTGTTCAGGATTTTGTCGATGATGCATCACACACTCAGGATTTGCATGCAGGTTGGTGTAACTAGCCTGTAAATCCATGACCCTACCCCATGTTTCTCAACTCACCTCCAGTTTCTCATTGTAAGAAGCTTTAACAATGGCAGCAAAGATGTCCAGTAGTCTGGCAACAGGGAGACTATCAAGTAATCTCTGTCAAAAGGAAAGAAATAAACAAACAAACAACAAATGAAATTAGCGAAGCTGGGTTGGTGTACTTAGCACTCAAATCTCACTGTCCTGCTGTTGGATCTGGCTACAGATCGAGGCGAAACTTCCGGGGGGGGGGGGGGGGGTACAAATACAAAAAGGTAACAACATCAGGGTCTCTGGTACTTTAATCTGTCATTTCCTTTACAAAATGTGGTATTTTGATGGGTTTTCTTTTCAAAACTTTCTGAAATTTACACCAATTATGGTGCAAATTCCAGAATTTCTTCACAAATATTTGGAAAATTTATCATGGGCAAAAACACGGAATTTTTGAATAAATTTAACTCATAATTTGGGAGTTTTGTTACATGGATGGGTCTCTTTTTCTTGCATATTTGTATTTGGATGGGGGGCTTTTCAATTTATGCAGAGCCTAATCCCTACCTTGCAACAAACTTGATGAAGTGGCAAAAGAGCAACTACTCAGTATTCAAAACACATGGAAATACAAGTAAATTCCTTGGTCAGTGTAAACAAAATGATTAAATGAAGGGCCATTCAGAAATTCAGGTTTTTGAAATTGCATCATGAAAATATAAAAATTAACAGCAAATAAATCATAAAAATTGTCCTCCCATCCCCCACCCTAATTAGGGACATAAAGTATGTAAGCCTGACAGCAAAAAAGTGTAATTACACTTATATGTTTCAACCAAAGAGATATTATTACCAAGTCAATCCTATCTCAATTGCGTCCCCTATCATCAGATTAACCCCTGGTTGACTAAGGTCAGACTGAGCTCTCAAGGAGAGCAAATTTTCTTGTTGTGTGAAACAAATAACATTTTATACTACATATTGTCATACTCCATTATAACAACAATGACAACAAAAATAGACTGGATAAAATCATTTCAGGCTGGATGGGTAGCTGAATATTTGGAGGTATTATTACATGTTATTAAGGGCATTGGACAAGTTCAACATCATCCTCAAACTTTTCCCAAAGCATTATAAGATGAAAATTTCATGATTTGATTATTAGCGGTAATAATGACAGCATGCAAAGTTTCATTGTCACCCTATATCAAAAATTTTATATATTCTTTTATTTTTAATTACCGCTGTCAAAAAGATAAATAATGCCCCTTATAGCTGAATTGTTAAATTTTGGCCTTTTCAGGAGATCTATTAATGCAAGCTCCAAATATATTTTGATTTATCTGCAATCTATGATGTGAAATGAATGTTTTACAAAACAAATATTTGGATCTTTCCTGATATCTAGCATCAAAATAAAATGTCTTGATATCTGATAAATGCAAGGAAATTGTATAGGGGGAACCTTGATTTGCAGCATCTTGTGTCGCTCATGGAGCAGAGTTATTGTACCTCAGGATACATTCGGAGTTTGGATATCCAGGCAGATCGCATACATCTTCACTTGACACATATACAGTGTGTGCAGTTTGTTTCACAAGCAAACCGTGTCTGCGTGTCATGTAGCGTGTATTGCAAGTTTGCTATAATCAAAGTTCGCAAATTTTCCCGCTAATGCATTGCGAAGACTCGCGAAGTGTGGCACGGGGAGCTGTAAATTGCGGGAGGTACAATAACACAATGGCTGCCATCCCATAGGATATACACGTCAGAGAAATCAAAATGGCAGCGAGTCCAGATTCCCCTATATAATTTCCGAGGGTAATTGACTGTTCAATTAAACCTATGAACAGCGTTCGTTTAAGAATTTTATGTTGTGTAGCAAAAAGGGCTACACACATTTCATTTTGTGTAGCAATTCATAAATTTTGTGTAGCAATTATAGCATAAAAAATACTTTGCAGTCCCCAGACCGCAAAGGTCGCAGGGTTGACTCGACCCCGTGGACCCCACTGATGCAGGACCCATACATGTGACTCTACCCATACAAAAACCTCTGTGTCCAAGTCCCATGAAAATCCAATGAAGTATATGGAATTTGCTGACCAATCTTGGTATTTTTACAACAGGAAGCCATTTACCCTAATGACCAAAATGACCCTTGTGAGCCCTTCTGATCATATCCTTCCTGTGGTCCGCCATTATCAAGACCACTCTATTTCAAAACAACAAAGCTTACAAGTTTGGGTATCTCATTAGGATAGTCAATTTTACTTAACCAAGATAGCAGGTCGCCATCCCAGTGGACATCATCTATTAAGCTTAAGCTTACTTGAACAACTAAACATTCAAAATTCAAAAATTTCTTGCAAAAATACATAAACAATAGATTATTATGTCAAAAGCATAACTGCAACTTTATCACTAACACTTCCCCATACTTGTTTCACAATTGTCAACTTAAAAATCATGCGGCCTAATCCAAAATGT
The DNA here is from genome assembly GCA_000969725.1 of Ophiothrix spiculata. Lineage (NCBI taxonomy): Eukaryota > Metazoa > Echinodermata > Ophiuroidea > Amphilepidida > Ophiotrichidae > Ophiothrix > Ophiothrix spiculata. Next base: position 24,071 of record JXSR01S007352.1, on the reverse strand, counting down.
AAACAAAAAACACCATCTTAGAAATTTGGAATTGATGATTTTCAAGTTGGGGTGTTTTACATGGGATTGTTGCATCACATTTTCTTGCTATTTTTTGTGAAATTGGATCGCAAACGACCAAAAACGTGTTGCATTTTACGATGCGACACCGCTTATTTCGAACGCTGCGTATGAAGCATAAATCATCCACAAATAAAATTTTGAAAATTTGTCCAATGCCCTTTTAAAAACATTGTTAATGAAAAAATATATTTACCTTAAGTTTTGCTACTACAGGCACTGCAACATCTAACATTTCAACGAGACGCTTGGCTTGGTCACGAAAATCTTCGTATTCAGCTGCCTGGCTGTCTTCTGTATTCAATCAAAATACAACAGACTATCATGTTAAACTGATAATTATTACTGCTTAGTTTTTGCTTGCTTGATGAATGAATGAATGAATGAATGAATGAATGAATGAATGAATGAATGAATGAAT
>JXSR01S007351.1:23272-48175 GCA_000969725.1 Ophiothrix spiculata | reverse complement strand
AAAGAATATTGAAAAAAATAAATAAAAACAATTAAAAAAAAACAAAAACAAAAAAAAACACGACGACCCTCATTGAAAAAAGCTGTGGAGGGCAACCAAACAATTTTTTTGGCCTAATTTAAGCTGTTCTAACCTAAATCTTTACATCTGATCTATGTAGTATATATGTGTTGCTCTTGTCTGTATTATTTCAATATTGATACTTTCGCGATAAACTGCTCCAAGCAAAGACTTCCCTAGCGCTTTATATTGGATCTAAATAATATATTGAAACACGTGCTCTTCTTGTTCGAAATGTCAAAGATTTGTTCGTCTATACTTTATAAACCTTGAAGTATGCAACAAACAATCAGACTCTGCTACAAGATCCGCAATACTTACCTTGCATTCTACAACATTGTGAATTGGTGGTTTTATATTGTGTAAGAGACTAGCAATGATTGATTAGGATTGATTAAGACCAAATCACTGCGTATTAATATTTTTGTACATGAATCGTTCATGATTTAGGTATCATTTGTGGATAATTGTGTTCCTATATCATAGAAAAACCTTGAAAATAAGTTTATTTGAATATTTAGCAAGATTGAGTACATCTTTTTTATTTGGAAAAGATGGACTATTTTACTTCCCTGTATAGTCATATTGGTTTATGTGCGTCAATCGGCTGCTTGTTGCATACTTCAAGATTCATAGAGTATAGATATTATATTACATATTAATAATTTTAAGGAAATATTCCAAAATAATGTGTCCGTTAAGTAATCGAATATTAATTGGAATTTTAACCTTTCCCTCGTTTAATACGAATATCTTTATGAAATGAAACATGTATAAATATATATTATGCGGTGTGATGTGGTCTTTTACCGACTGTTTTACCAATTCTAAATATATTGATCAATATTATGCCTTATCAACATCGTAAACAAGAATTATTGTGGTAAAATCTAAAAAAAATAGTCTTGTTAAAAAAAGTCTAGTTTTCTCAAGAACGGCTATGGATTTTGCCTGAAATTTCACCGATGAAAACCCCATTAAAAGTTATTTTTATATAAAATGCCATATTTATGGATTTTGTTTTTGAGATACGATCCAAAACAAAAGTGATTTTATTTTTATTGGGTCACACTGTATTTGAGCCTCGAGTGAAAAATGTTGAATCCATATTCGTCGAAAATAATCAAATCGGTCTAGAAGATGTGGTTGATGGGTGATATAGGAACCAATTTGTAATTAAGGGTCTTGCATTAATGATGGCGTGCTGTGTGTATTACTTTGCACAAACAAATTAGTTATATTGAGGATAATCAGCAATCAAACACACATGCAATATATTACCTAAAAATATTTACCGAAAGTACTTCTATTCTATATATTTTTGACTTTTGCATTTTCGACTGTTTAAAAGCCGTCATGATTTTATATTCAACTGAATTTTCTCTTTAAAACTAACGCATTGACCACCATCAAGTCATCAATGATGTGTGTATAAATTATGCCCCCACACAAAAAAATAGACTATCATTTTCAAGAATAACCAGATCAAGTTGTGTTGCCATTGCTTAGAAAAGGAAACTCTTGACAGCAGTTTAAACAGGTATTCCGATATGGTCCGTCATCGGGTACATACCACGTCCAAAGTTTAAACATATGTGTTGTCAATTTTTGTTTTATCAAAGTAATACCATGTTTATTGTATACTGAACATATTAGTTAAATTTATATGTGTACCGAGAACTTAACTTATGTAATTTAAAAAACCCTCATTATTAAGTGTTTATACACAGATATATATTTATAGGTAAGTTTAAATACCTCGAATCCTCATCCTTAAAGCTGAAAATTAATATTATGGCGTAATGTAACATTCAAGAACAAGTAGGTAAGGTCAGTTTGAGCAAACACAGCTAGCAGTATAAGTAAATCCCAAACCCTTGTGTTTTTATTAATTATTCGAACGTTGTTTGAACCTGCAAATCCGAATACGGTATTTATTTTTCGCCTGGGACAAACTTTGTGACCAATATTTACAGAATCTACAAAACGTTTCTGTGTGTACAAAATGGAAAGCTCAGCGTAAGTAATTAATCTTCTGCGACGTATTCATGGTATTTGGAATTCAGTATCGTAGTGATTATATTACTTCTCCAGTAACTGGTTCACGCACAACCCCTGGCAACGGTGTATGCTATACTTTTGTATGGTGATCATTTCGATCATGGTTCAAAACTAGAATGCGTGAACCAGTTGATAGGGTGATAATCGGATTACACGTAACACTTCGAGACTGAATAAAAGTGATTTCAGAGTCTGGTTGGTTGGTTTAGAAGTGCCTGCTCATTAACGAGGAAGTATGTTGCAGAAAGTTACTGATTACAAAATGTGTTGTCTTCGCTCAGCATCTGATTCAACACGTCTGACTGTGCATTCAACATCCAAATTGCTTCAGTCAGCAGAACGCAGGACATTTTTCTACTCTGCTCCTGTCCTTTGGAATCAGGTTCCTGTTTTCATCAGAGAGTCACCTACTCTAGCTGTTTTTAAGAAATGTCTGAAAACTCATTTATTTTCCATGTAATTATGTTTTTTGTTCTTTGTAAATAGTTTTTTTTGCTTTGTCAATTTCAGCGCTACGATCTTTATGTAGCAGCGCTATATAAATACTTGTTATGTATGTATGTATGTATGTATGTTGAGTTATTCTAATGACTAAGTTGTGCTAAAAAATGTTGTCAAGTAAGAAGTGACAACATTTTTATCTGGTGTTTAAAGATGTATCATGCTTTAAAACTCCGGTATACGTGTTTGGGTATTAGTTCACCTTATAAAGCGTAATAGATAGGTTTAACATTGATCTATGAGTCTGCAGAAGCAATAAGCATATTTCATTCTATCTGGTTTTCTAGAGCAATCGTATTGGTTTATCAATAGTACACGGTTGCTCATAAAGTTGGAATAAAAATATTGTTACCACTTTTTTATGTAAAGGCCACTTTATAATGAAAATATTTGTTTTTTCTTGTGTTGCTTTTGGCCAGATTTGATAGGTAATTTTGTTGGGTATGAAAAGGAACTCCGAATGTGATAAATTTTCTCATGTACTGGTAAGGGGGAAACAACAAAAATGGGGCAAAAACGTAATTTTTAGGTCAAATTTGATTTAACCCCGCCTTGGTCAAGGTCACTTTTCTACTCAAGTTGGGTGGTTGTTATATGGTATATTTATCTGTAGTAGAGTGATAAGCAGGTGATTGAATGTCTTGGTCACGCTTGACTGCCCCAAGAGAATCCTTGGAAGCAAAGCACAAAATGATTAAAGGAGCCAGGTCCGATTGCCTCCAACTTTTTTTCAAACATTTTGAGATTTTGGTACCAAAATGTTGCTCATATTTTTCTCACAACCCATATGAAATTTCACGGCTTAGTTATGTCCGGTTTTGGAGATATATATGAAAATGTGTCTAATTATGGTAACCATAATTAAATTTACATATAGGCGACTCTGAAATACAAATTTGCCCATAAAATCAAAACTGTTTGACCGATTCAGCTGAAATTTTAAATTTAGACTGCTTGAGTGGTCATCTTTCGTATGACATTAAAAACTAAAATTTGAAAAATCGGACCAAGCTCCTTTAACTAGAGAATAACGCAACATTCATGCGTCAATTAAATTGTCGGATTTACTTCTGCTTCAGCAGGCGGCGATAAAAAAATAAAAAGATCAAAACACACTTCCTACGGGAATTCACTATTTTTGATATTAATAAAAACAGCCATAATTTTTGCATGCATGGATATTAATCTTAAAACTAACACCTAATACTAGGTAAATGAAAATTAAAACTTCTTTCTCGATCAAAAATGTTCTGTAATGAGGAAAGAAACGTCATCATTCACAAGAAGAAATCTATCCTGCATAGCATTGGCACACCGTAACGCAAACGCTGCCATGCTACATTTGACGTCACCATGGGCAGTTTTGATGGACCTGAAACATGTGAATTAATAGGTGTGTACATTCTTTCTCAACTTGTTCATCTTGACATTAATGTAGGTCTCTATAGGGATGATGACCTAGCCACATGCAACAAGTATCCCCATGAAATAGAATTAATAAAGAAAGAAATATGTCAGATATTCGCCCGAAATAAACTACCTGTCACCGTAGAAGCAAATAAGAAAAGTGTGAAGTTTAATTTCTGGATATATCCTTGAATCTAACCAATACAACCTACAAACCATACATGAAAGAAAACATTGTCCCCCAATATGTTCATAGGAGAAACAATCACCCACCGTCCATCATTAAGAACATACCTGAAAGTGTTAACAAAAGACCATCAAACATAACTACGGGAATTTTGTGCTGCTGAATTTTTTTGGCACTCTGAGGATTTATCGATATTTGAGCAGGGTTATCCTGTGAGTCCTCGTTAATTGGAGCCACTGATCACGTGATCAGCAAAGAAACGTTAACTAGCTACTATTGATAAATAGTAATCAAATGATCTATGAAGTATATGGGGATAAAGTGTCAGGGGCCTCATTGAATACGGTTGAGTGAATTTCGTCTTTTATGAGTGTGGATGTACATGTATAAAAAAAAGTGTACAAAGGTGTTTGGCAGTTGTGCAAGGAGCAGTTGCCATCTAGCATTTTGGCAGAAGTATGAAGTTATTGCGTTTGGTGATATTCAGCTTTGCCGTCAACAGGCGGGGCTATAGGTAACCTACATGCAGGCAAGGCAGAAATAGGCCTGCATAACATCAAATCTGTGAAATATAGCAGAACAACTCAGAACAAGAATGGATGAAAGTTTTGCTTTGTTACCTGGCCTTTGCTGAGGCATCCGTAGTTTGTAGGACGAAGTAAGTTGATTTCTTTATAATATGTTTAAGAAACAATATTTGGCTCATTCCAGTGAAAATGAAACTTTTTTACTTCAAGTTCAAGCAAAAAAATCAGATTCAACCAGAAATAATTCTGTTACTTGGTACGTGAAAATATTTTCTAATCAGAAATTGTAAAGTTTTTCTATCTGTGCATGAATGAGCACATGTTTTAATTCAAAAATGACACAAACGTTACCAAAAAGTTACACTAAGATGTCACAAACGTTACCGAACGTTACCAAACAAAATATTACATCAAAAGAAATACTGACCATTGAATTTTCTACAATTTTTATGAAATATTTGATTATGTTACCCATCATCTGTGAAAAGCGCCATAAATAACAATCCGATAACAATTTTTACTTTGAAGTCGTTTTGAGCAAAAAAAAACCATTTTGTGCGATGTCACAAATGTTACCGAACGTTACATGAACTTTATATAGTATTTTGGCAAATAATTTAATCTTTAAACAACTACATGTTATGATCCCACCCGTGAGCACCATTATCAACAACAAACTCGTGGATATAATGTTTATGTTAGGTTTTGTGGTAATTTAAAAGTGACCTTTTTCATTTTTCGGTCACAAACGTTACTTTGGAATCGCCGATTTTTTTTTTAGGAGTTGCTTTTGTTTTTTAATGATGGGAAGAAAAACTGAGATTTAATTTTAATAAAAATGCAAAGTAGCTTCCTCGTCAGTAACGTAACCAACCGGGAACGGGGTTGGCGGTGGCAGAGGACGGGAGCCTCCCCTCCCCCCACCCCTGAAAAAATATCTGCCTCCCCTGCCCCCACATACCCACATACCCTAGACTGACACGGGAGCTTTTACGGTTCGACAGCTTTCCAATAGCAAATTTGGCCCAAAATGTTTTTTTGTCATTGTTGGCCTATTTTGAGCCTATTTTTGGCAACATGTCAAAAAGTAAGGCAAAAATCAAAAAATTGAAAAATGCGTTCCTAGACATGTGTTTCTAGATTCTAAAAAGAATAAGAGGTCGAACTTTGATTTTTCGCAAAATTAAGTTAGGTTGTTTTACATTATTGCAAATATAGTGGACCAAGAACAAGAGTTTTGGGACCTTTGGTCCAAAACCATACATTTTGGTCCATGACTGACCTAACCATAATCTTCTACATGCAAATCCACATCTAGAAATGTATACTTTTATATGGATTTAGTTATCGGTTGCTAAGTTATAAAATAGTTCTGAAAATGAGCGGTTAACTGTGCCCTTAAATAAGTCAACATGTCCGAGAATTTTTACTTTGAAGTCGTTTTGATAAAAAAAACAACATTTTGTGCAATGTCACAAACGTAACCGAACGTTACATGAACTGTATATAGTATTTTGACAATTAATTTAATCTTTAAACACCTACATGTTATGATCCCAGTATCATCCCACCCGTGAGCACCATTATCAACAACAAACTCGTGGATATGATGTTTATGTTAGGTTTTGTGGTAACTTAAAAGTGACCTTCGGTCACAAACGTTACTTTGGAATCGCCGATTTGTTTGTTTGTTTTCCTTTTCTGTTTTTGAGGTGTTGCTTTTGTATTTTTAATGATGGGAAGAAAAACTGAGATTTAATTTTAATAAAAATGCAAAGTAGCTTCCTCGTCAGTAACGTAACCAACCGGGAACGGGGTGGGCGGTGGCAGAGGACGGGAGCCTCCCCTCCCCCCCCCCCTGAAAAAATATCTGCCTCCCCTGCCCCTAAAAACCCAAGATTTATCAGTATGATTCGAAAAAAATATCTGCCTCCCCCTGCCCCCACATACCCTAGACTGACACGGGAGCCTTTACGGTTTGACAGCTTTCCAATAACAAATTTGGCCCAAAATATTTTTTGTCATTTTTGGTCTATTTTGAGCCTATTTTTGGCAATATTTCAAAAAGTAAGGCAAAAAAAATGAGAAATGCGTTCCTTGACATGTATTTCTAGATTCTTAAAAGCATAAGAGGTCCACATTTTATTATCGCAAAATTAAGTTAGGTTGTTTACATTATTACAAATATAGCGGGCCAAGAACAAGAGTTTTTGGACCTTTGGTCCAAAACCATACATTTTGGTCCATGACTGACCTAACCATCATCTTTTACATGCAAATCCATATCTAGAAATGTATACTTTTATATGGATTTAGTTATTGGTTGCTAAGTTATAAAACGGTTAACTGTGCCCTTAAATAAGTCGCCCACTTAAGGGTACGAGGAATCCACATGCTTAGGATAATGTCAATCCTAACTATTTTTCAATCATAAAAAGATAAATAGTTTCCACTGCCTTTGCGGGGACTCGAACCATGGATTATGGCAGGGGTTAGTCATGCATTATGAAGCGAGAGATCTACCGCTGAGCTATCAAGGCAGCGTTGAGATGGTGAACTAAAATCTAAAACATAAACATTAGAATGCCGTATTTTTCTTTTGTTTACATAAAAATTGCAATTTTTGCCTCATTGGAATGCTCAATTTGTAAGTAAATTATGCGAATGCGTATATCAGACAAAATGTAGATAATGTAGATACTAACATTAGCTCAAACAGGGCGAACTCATAATTCATGCCCGGTTTTTCTGGCAAAACAACGCGGGTTTGTTACATTATCATTCAAAATCAACACAACACATTTATAAAATATTATTTGTAATTCAATAAAAAGTATCAAGCCCACAATCTGTCAAAATATGAAAACAGGCGAATCGTGCGAACATCATAAATTTTAAGGTTTCGGCGGAAAAGGTGTAAATTTTTCGAAGTAGTTTATTTACGTAATTTTGACCTTGATAATGGACGTGAAATCACTACTAAAGTCTCATGTATAAACTAGAGACTCTATTACATATGTACGCCAAAAATTGTATTATTCTGATATTTGTAAGTAGGTAAGAAGTTGCAGTAAAGATGCCGTTGGCAAAAATGGCACCCATGTAGCCTTATATAAGCAGGTTTTCGAAACAAATGTTTAGGCTAGGAAAAATTAAAAAAAATTGGTCAAACAAATTGCAAAAGTAATGACATTTACAGGATAATATCAGACAAACATATACAAGAACAAATCAAAAATCTACAAAATATATTTGGTGGAACAGTGATTAATTTGCATAAAACAAAATGGCTGCCAAAACAGGGGGCAATATTTCAAAATTAATTAAATCGTGTTAAAAACCATTCTATTGTGTTTCACTAATCACAAAGAATCAGAAAAAGTATACTTTTACCCGTTTCCGAAGTATGGTTAATTATAGATTAATAACTGCGTATTATTTAACGCGAGTGAAATTGTACATCAATAATGCACCGCGTGCTGAAGTTTGAGTTGTCCGCACAGCCGAGTGAGTTGGACAACTTCGACTACAGTACAAGGTGCATTATTTTTGTACAATTTCACGAGCGCCAAGTAAAGAGCTGTTATTAATCTAATTCATACACGACAATGAATAGAATAAAATTCCAAAGAAACCATTTTAAAATGTGTTTGCTATTTAAATAAAACATAGAAAAAAAAACCATCCATCATCCCATGTTAATCATTGTAATTTAGATTTACCCTTCTTTTAAAATGAAACTTGCCGTACATGCGCGAGCATGTTAACGCGTACGCGTACATGGAATTGTAAAACGCACTATGCAACACGCAGCGTGCAACTAGACTCGATTAATGAATGCGTATAAGTTGCCAACTGTCCAATTAGATTTACGATTTCAACGCGTACTTAACGCAGAGTGTATGAATGAGTTATATCCAATTATGTGAAATTGTCCCCCCTTAAATTGCTGATAAAAGTGCTTCAAATACCAAGAAACACTTCTTAAGAATCTTCAAATGGTGTAAAAACTTACTTGTTAACCTTTTGCATTAATTTTTTCGTCACATTGGCATACGGTCTCAGATAGGGTATTAAATTGAACAGGTATGGTCTCGAACATATCGAACAGATATGGTAGATTTGAAGTCTCGGATAAGGTATCATTTCACCCATTTTTGCCAATTTTTGGTCTCACATAGGGTCACCTTCGGAAGATGCAGAACTCGGGACCGGTGGTTACCCTGAAACAAATAACATTTCCCGGTGGCTGTATTTCATTACACCGGTGTAATGAATGGTACATTCCTACCCATTTTATTGTCCCCCCTCCATTGACTTCAACGGAGTAAAGCGTGACCTTGATGTGTGATCGATACACGTACAAAGTACATACTATCCGGACTGTAGCATTCATGACACCGCGATGATTGCTGATGACACCTTGTCAAGCATATCACTTGAATTGGCCGCTTAATTGAACATCATTGTAATAACAATAGATTGAAGAAAATATAATTTTTGCATTATTCAAGCTGTGGATAAGTAGCTCCATTGTCGCCACAAACACACTCACCCCACCAGAATAATTAATACACGCTGTGTACATAATTTAATAATGCGTGGTATGAACATCTGAATCGATATGTCTCATTCGGTTGAGGATTGTTGAATTTTGTTGAGTTGTTCTGGCAACAAACTCAACAGCACATTTCAGCTCCTGTTTACACCAACTGGTCTATACTGAATGTGCAAGTAATGCTGAAGATTTTGTGCGCGTTTTTTGAATGGGTAAGTGTTCTTTTTATTCTATATTTTCAGCTTCTTTTCTTTAGATGTCTTTCAAGGTAATTGCAAAGCTTAAAAATCGCTCAAAAACGTGTTTACAGATCCTTCAACAAACGCAAACGGTCAATACTTGTATGATATTGGCTTGACCAGCGAGGGGGGGGGGGGTACTCAACTTTGGTCATGACGGGGGAGTGCAGGCCGGACTTTAGAACCCTAACCAATCCTTAGGGGTAATTTTTGAGAAAAAGGAAACCCGTGTTTAGGGATTTTGCTGAGCTCTGAAATGTTTTTTAACTTTTGACCCATTTTAGAGGGTGTTCTCGAAAATATGACCCAAGTGTAGGAATTTTTGGGGCTAATAAGAGGATCAATCTGTAGGGATATTTTGTGAAAAACTAACCCGTTTGGGATGCACGTCTCCGTATACCTTACATATATGAGAAACCCCCCCCCCCCTCCGATGGCATGGCCAATGCACCATTCAAAGCCATTTCTGTTCAGCAGGGCCGTACGAACCAGGGGGGCAGGGGGCACTTGCCCCCTTGGCTCGATGCTGGATGTTGACTGGACAAATATTAATATATCAGAACGATATTTTACCACTTTTACTGTCCTGATAATGTTTAGTCAAAATAAGCCAATTTTCGGACAAATATCAAGGTTTTATATCGACTTTTGCACGCTACGCGCGCAATACAAACACATTGACAGTATATACATCGGGACGAAACATGAATTTCGGAACGGTAAATGTGTTTGCCCCCCTTGGCTTACATGCCTTTGTACGGCCCTGCTTTTCGGGTACATGGAGCTATGGTTGGCATTCAAGGTCAGAGGAAAGCGTTGAGTTCACTGTAGAAGCAGGGGTAACAGTGGTGGACACATTTACAAAATCCTTAACTCCAATTGCGCCCCCCCCCCCACACACACCCACAAACAAACTTCCATTCAAAAGTCATATTAGAGGTCACAGATTTGGTCCTATGGGAGTCCAAAATTTCAAAAGTATCCGATTTTGTTCAAACTGGTCTCAAACTGTTCCTCTTGCAAAAGTGTCTACATAAGGTGATAGTTTGAAGTGTGTCAGGTCAATTGTTGCCATGGTAGCAGGCAAAAACAAAGTCCATATTTACCATTGCATTGGTGCCTGTAGCACAAAGTTTTCCTTGACCTGTAACCATAGTAAAAACTGATCTGATGCACTTTAAACTGTTACTTTGTGCAGACAGTTTTGCAAGACGAATAGTTTGAGACCATTCTGAACAAAATCGGATACTTTTGAAATGTTGGACTCCCATAGGGCCAGTTCCGTGACCTCTGATATGACCTTTAACATTTTTGGCTATAACTCCAGAACCATATTTCAGACATAGGTAAAAGTATACTTTTTCTGCTTCCTTGTGATGAGAGGAACATGTTGGTGTGGTTTTGAACAAAATTTGACCAATTTTGAAATATCACCACTTGTTTTGGTAGCCATTTTGTTTTATCTTGGATTTCTCGAAATGCTCAATGTTTCGGATTTTGCATCATTCAGTTCTGGAATCTATGGGTCTCAAAGAATAAGAATCAGTCAAGAACAATTGTGCAGACTCCATTTTGCAGTCAAGCCCAAAATCAAGGTTTTTCCCACAGACTAATAAGAAGTACTTAAGTCATATTTGGACAAAAATGAATAATTGGTGGTTTTGAGTTAACTGAAGGACAGATATTATTTTGACAAATTTTCAAGTGATTTTTGCATGGTAAGCGGTCGTCACGCTCGAGTGAATTTTGGGTCAAATTTCAAAAATTCTCTAAATATATCGAGTTGCATATCAAATTAATTGTTTCGTCGAGTAGATTACAAATATATATATACTTTTATATAAAGAGCCCGATTCCAAAACCTCTTACGTCCATTTTTATGGAATTTGAGTTTGAACCTGAAACATATAGTGCTTGACCGTACCTTCCAAGCAATGATAACGATTTGTTGCAAAACCGCCTATAATCTGTTGAAAATGTCAATCAAAAATTGACTTTGTTTCCAAAACCTCTTACATCCAAAATAGTTTTGTGACAAAACCTCTTATGTCCATGCCTGTTGTTGTTATTGGACCATTACTAATGAATCGTTTGGGGGAACCACAATTATCATTTCCCGCAACATTCGAATTAGACTTACCCGAAATATTTGTCTGTGGTGTACCACAGCCAGAAGCAAGCTCTGTAATCAAACCTGTCGCATACCCAATATCCCAACAAATGGGGTGTGGGGGGAGGGGGTAACGGAGGAGGAGAGGGAGGGGGAGGGATATGACATAGATCCCTTTGCCAAGTTATTTACAACATATCATAAGCCTGTGAACATGCCGCAATTTGCGTGAACCACTCTGTTGCTATTGCATTTTGTGCACCTTGAGGACGGTTTTAGCTGAGCATACCTTTTAATGGTGGGGATGAGGTGGTTGAGCGGTGGGAAAGGGTAGGTTTTGGGCTTTAAAGATGTTACTACATAGATGTGAATGTTTTAGTTAATAAATTACATCATTTTACACTGAAAAAATGATCTTATTTTCTGAAATTGATTAATTTTGTTTGTTGTCCATTGATTAATTATTGAGTTTGGTGACAAAACTTCTTACTTACATTTTTTCTAAATATTGTAATTAGTTTAAAAAATAATTGTCATTAGTCTGATTTCTGCAAACATAATGTTATAAACAAGTACATCAATATACTTAATTTGCATGCAAACTTGATTCAAAATAACAACGTACAAATGTCATTATAAACTTTCCTTGTTTCCTCAGTTTAACAAAAATGGATGTAAGTGGTTTTGGAAACAAGCTCTTCATATATCTAGAAGGTTTGGTTAAGCTGATATAAGCCGAAATTCACTCAAGCGTGAAATGAGGTCAAATTTTTAACATGGTCCGATTTACACGAATTATTTGTCATGACTTGAACATTACAAATATATATATACTTTTAAGATATTTGGATTACTCAATTTAAGATAAACCGGATTATTTGATTAGCGACCATGATTGTAGAAGAAGTACTTAAGTGCAAAACAGAGATTATTGATTGCATAAAATCAATAATCGCTACAGTCTTCTAAATCACCATTAATGATACACTTGACTATACAATTACATGTACCTAATATGTATTCAATACTCCTTTGCATTTAATAATTATAGAAAAGTCAAAACTTTAAACGCTAATATCTCAGAACTAATTAGTAATATTATGTGACTTAAGTACTTCTTATTCTACACTCTTCAATTAGGTCTTTGCGTTTTACCTAAAATCTACGGTTGTTGACATAATATATTTTAGCGACTTGGTCAAAAGTAAGCGACAACACTTTTTAAACAGATCTACTAAGAAAATTGCGGTAATTTTGCGTAAAACACGGCTCTTGTAAGCGAATATGACACTTGGTCCAATGAGGTCAATTAAAACATTAAATTTCTACGCAAAACATCATATAAACCCGGAAGTGATCAATTACGCGGCAATTGTCCATTATTACGTACATGTAGTTAAAACACATCTCCATGTCAGAGTGTTCTCGATAGCCTAGTGGCTAAGTTACTAGCTTCTAGTGGCTAAGCAACTCGCTTTTGGTGCGAGAGGTCTAAGTTTCGAATCCCGTCGGCGCCTTCTTTTTTTTTCATTTGAAAGCAAAGTATTATTATTATTATCGTATTTAAATTGATATTCATTCAATAAACTTCTTTTACAAAAAGAATTTCTTTAGATAAACATGATAAGATCATTTCCCTATAGCCCGTATATAATGGGGCAAACTACACGAGAGCTGGGAATGTACATCCATGTACATCGATGTACATTCCAGGAGTTGAGATTGTGTCTACACGATGACGCGTCAACCAGATGTGGATTCACGCTGCGTATTCAACTGCGCGTATGTGTTTGCGCCTATGCGTTAAACCTACGCGTACTACAAGTCGCTCGTCAACGCGCACGCACACGCAGTGTGTGAGGCGTGACGAATATATCGAGTTGAATGTACATGGATGGCTCTCGTGTAGTTTGCCCCATTATGTATGCACAGTGGATGCACATGAACCAGTCAAGCTTGGAGCTGGTACACGTGCGTACGTGGTATGGTAAATGACGTCAGATTTGCCTAGATATAGCCCCAGACCTCCGAGAGGTGTAATTTGTCGTTTACGGTGTTCGCTGTATTATCGGGACAATGTGATGACCAACATCTTGCCCTTTTCATACGTCTAATTGTACTGAAATTTTCATAGTTTTTGTAACTGGTTTTACAGTCTCACAGGAAAGATAATTATATTTTTTTCAAATTTCATGAATGTGAGGTCTGATACCTAAACTTGCAGTTTGTATTAGACAATTCACATAAAAATTGGTCAAACAAGGTACACGTAAGCAGATGTGACTCATGATTTTAAAAGCTGAAAATTGGCTATTTTGTTTAAAATGTAATAAAATGAAGATTTTTTATTCCTATCAGTCAAACAAAGGCATGCTTTATTGGAAAAACTCTACCAATTTTAATCCGAATCCATATCTCAATTTTTTATTTGCATTAACCCCCTTGTGATTAAAGGGGTTCGAAGTCCAAACTGTCCGACAGGTCACGTCAAGAAAAGAAATCTAGCGACCAAGTTTTCCAGATATTCACCCGGGATATACCCGGGATATGAAAATTAAATTTCGTCTAGTGAGCTCATTTGCATAGGTCCTAAGTATTGGTTGCATCTGGATGATTATTGTTTAAATTGCAAACTTTTGTTTTTTCTACAAGTTTAGTACACTTGGTGTTTTTAGGAGAAACGACCTGTCCGAAATAAATATCTATCAAAGAAAACAAATGGAGAAAACTGCTGGAGTATAATATTTTCATATGTTTTTTTTTTCTTCCAGCATAACAAATCATTTTGCTACACTTCACTACTTCCTGACCAGTGCTGAAAAAGAAGGTGTTAAATAACGACTAAAAATGTATATGTATGGGAGTGTCAGCTGCATTATATAGTTAAAGAAGCAGGCCTACAGTATGCCAGGTAAGTAGTTTGTTTTGATTAAAATGAACACAATAATTGGTGTTTATGTCACTCACGTTACAATATCATTACCGAGAACACCTGATAACCTATATATACTCTGTAAACCTTGAAGTATGCAACAAGCAGCCGATTAACGCTTATAAACCAATATGACCATACAGGGAAGTAAATTAGTCTGTATTTTTCGAATCATAAGAGTGTACCAAATCTTGCTGAATATTCAAATGAATTTATTTACAAAGTTTGTCCATGTGTTAGCAACAAAATTTGCCCCCTAATACAAAAAATATGAAGAATTCATGTAAATATATACATCAATACGCAGTGATTCGCCCTTAATCAACCCAAATCAATCATTACTAATCTCTTACACAATACAAAACCACCAGTTTACAATGTTGTAGAATACAAGGGATTATGCTATGGATCTTGTAACAGAGTCTGATTGCTTGTAGCATACTTCAAGGTTTAAAGAGTTTAGTCAATCTAAGAACATCCATCGGGGTACATAGACAAAACTGCAACACACCGTTGTTTGATCACAATTAAATAGTGTTCATTTATAGCCAAATTTACATTATTGGTGGCGCTATTTATATAAAAACAAGTTACCGGGTTTTAGAATGTACGTGTCTTAGATTAGACATTAGACACTTGGATAAGGTGAAGAGACCAAAAGTAAGTTGTATGCCTGTTAAATTCATAATATGAATATAATTAATTTCAAAAAATGAATAGCGCCGCCAGTAATGAAATTTTAAAATATGTGCTGAAAATGATGCATTTTTTCTCTAAATTAAATTTTTTTTGAAGAAAAACGTAAATAATGGAAACAAATTTGACAGTCTGGCACCTTATACCAGAACTAATCTAAGGACCTGCATTTCTTTTAGTCTTTTTGTAAAAAGAATAAGAATGAACCAATCAAATAGCGGTGAACACAAAATGTTTTTAGCCAAAATTAGCTGTTGATAATTTCCAATAATTATGTCAGAAAGTAGGAAAAAGTGAGTTCGTTTATCAATAGTTTCAATAGTTTAGTGGGCTCTTCAAAACTCGTCTGGCTGCTGTCTGTCGGCTCTGACCGGTTTTAGGCGGTTGCTCAACAAACATTTTTTAACAATAGTTTACAAATGTTTCACTGAATGTTGTAAAACCATTAAAATGTATGGTCCGAACAAAGGCGGGAAAACGTTATCAAAACAAATTAAACGTTAGTGTAACATTTGCATGAAATTCAGAAAATACTTTTTCAAGAAATGTTTTTAAAAAAAGTGTTTGAAATTTTTAAGACATTATTGATTTTGGAAAATGTTTTCCTGACCATTCTCCGACCATACTTTTTAACATCTTAACAACACTTTTGTGACAAATGTTTTCGAAACGTGATGTGTTTGCTGGGTGACTTTTGTTTGTTCCGGTTGAACCGACCAGAACCAGCAGGCAACCGCCAATAAATTTTGAAGCGGTCTCATACCAGACTTATCGTATAATTAAACTGAGAATTTGTATTTATGAACAGTTTTGGTATTTGAGGCGATTAAGTTTACAGCGTTAAAAACTATTAGGGCAGATTTGAGGTTCCGCTCCTCTAATTAAACTTTAAAACACAGTAAACATGATATGATGAAATGGCGCATTATTATATGTGACGTAATCTGAAAATGAGACGTTTGTAAAGATAACAGGATACTTTCTGACACACTTTAAGTAGGTTGGTAACGTTTTGATGATTAAGAAAAAGGTGTATTAACATTTGTAGCATTGTATGGTTGCACGAACAGTGTAAGGTCATTCGCATTGACGCTCTACTACTAACAAATACGACGTTCACAAACTTTCTGAAAATCGGTTTAAGCTATACAAAAAATAGTATACAAATATTGACTGCTTTGAGGGGCATGGTTTAAATTATTTTAATCTGGTGATCTGCTGAGGGCATATTCATGGTTTTGAGATCCCCGGGGGGGGGGGGGGGATAATGTCAACCATGCCCCGAAGAAAAAGCAGTCAATATTCGTTTTATATACCGAATATATAGATTTGAGTCATCTGGTTGGTTAAAAGAATCATTCGATGGTCAATAGTCGCACGCGTATTGCTCGTGTTACACCGGCGCCGCCGTAAAATATGCTGAGCGGACCTAGTGAAAAATATTCCCCGGTCCTAGTTAAATCTATGCCCTCACTTTTAACCAATCAGAGGACAGTAATATACACGAATATATCCAATGTTATTGTTGATACACATGCAATCTATGCTCGTATCATCCCTATAATATCACGTTTAAGCTGCTATATATTTTTACTTGCAGGAGCTTTTATAAATGTCAAATACAGTCGAGGAAAGGATAGAGGAAATCAGGAGGAATTCCAATGTTGATCAGAATGGATGGAATTTGTTTTAAATGCAGTTTAAATTGAAAGCTTATTGAAGTTGGGTGAGTGAGACATATCAGGGGTGCAGCCATTAAACACGGTACGGGGTTATAGCTTGCATATGCCATGTCGGTGAATCTTTATTGTAAAAGAATGATGCACAACGGCCAATGTTGTATAAAAAACCTTTTCAGGTAAGGAAAATCACTTGGCTGCCTTAAACTTGGTTTGTCTACCGACAAAACCTGCTATAATGGGTTATAACCTTGATACTGTGTTTCCATAAATGTATGTTTCTAAATAAATATATAGATGTTAGGTACCACTAAAACGTCAGCTAAGATAAAGAGGATACATGTACATGTGCATGTATGATTTTAGCTAAAGACGCAGAAGGTGACCTGCTAGTAAGCTCTCCCTTCTATATATATTACATACACAATTTTAAATAGTTCCAGGGGACCGCTCGCATATCAAAGGGGTACTCATGCTCGTCACAACACTTGAGCCTTGAATGCAGGTCGTTGTTCTTGACAGTAAATTGCGACCTTAGCACCCCAAATGATAATGGCGTAAGACTATAATCTAGTTTTTCGTTCAGTTATATTAAGTCACTACTTGTTTTCTCTTGTTTTTTGTCTGTTTTTATGCAAAACATGTACAGCACGACACTCAGCTGAGCAACAAAAAGTGAAAGTGACCTTTAATATTAGCGGCGGAGGTAGCATAAATTTACGACCCTACATGGCGTAAATCGTGCTGAAAACTACCAATTTTTCAACAACGTAGATACCGCCTATATATGATTCAAAATTAGGTCGGTTTACGCCATTTTTATGACGAGCACGAGCATCAATTGTCAACCAGAGCGGCCCCGACTATTTAGTTTGAACCCTCTGTAAATTCATGGTTATAGTAACTGTTGTACATATCTTGAACTCAGGACTTGGAACTAATCATTTAATTAGATAAGTCCGTCATAACACTTACACAGCATTAGGCAAAAGAAAAAAAGGAACACTGTCTCAGCTTCCCGCGCGCATAGGTTTAAACATTCAAATTTTACCGCATTTATTTTAAAGGTTTTTTTGAGATGTTTTGCTTTTTTATTTTTTTCTTATATCGAGAGATAAAAAAAGGAAAAAAGTTCGGCCGCAAAGCGTCCGGAAAAAAAATAGTGACTAAAAACGTAATAAAAAAGATTTCCGGTAGCGCATATCCTTTTTGACTAAAAAAACCCAAAACCTCGTAGCGCTTAGGGTTTTGGGCCTAAGGAAGCTGAGAGAGAGGTTTTTTTTTGCCTTACACATCTTACAAGTGTGACGAGTCGCACAACAACATTGAAATATAAAAACAAACAAAATAACTAAAACCAATACGAATAAATGCTTCCCAAGTTAACCTGGCTGCACCCCTAACATTGTTTTATTTTGTTGTATAAAAGGAGTATGGTCTGATTGCTTGCATCTTATCAAGTTAACATTTTGGTACCAAAATATTGCTCAAAATTTTCTCATCCATGTAAGTTTTTACGTCAATTGCTTAAACATGCTTAGTTTTTAAAGTGAAAATGCGTCTATTTTTGGTGGTCATACACAGCTAAATATAGGAGCTTTGCCTAGGAATTTATACAATTGCTTATAAAATTAAACAGTTAGCCCGATGAATCTGAAATGTGAAACTGAAACTTCTTTATTAAGTATCTTTGAAATGATACTGAAAGCCATATTTTGAAATATCGGACCATGCTCCTTAATGGACAGTGAAGCATCGGATGGTAAGTATGGGGCGAAGCATCATTAAACCAGCGTATCATACTTTGTCTACCATTATCAAAACTTGAAAATCATATTTGGCTTTTATCGTCAAATCAGGTTCTTCAGATTTTCATATAGATGAAACTGAATTTCTATCGTTTTTTTAAACTTTTGTGATTTTGAACTTTATAATATAGCTCACGTGATTGACATTTACGTAGGTCTTCCAAATTCCAATGGTCAAGAAACCCGATGAAAGTTTAATTTCTGCAACAAAATATATTTAAGTTAACGTGACTTAAGGCAACTCTAAACCCTAATAAAAAGCGCCTATCTTACCTGTTGTTACTAACGTTTTTATATTTTATTGACGGAATAAAAAATGTACTGAATACTAAACTACCTTATGACTTGATTTTGTGATGCCTTTACATGGTGTCATCAAAGATACTATTTTTCAACAGACAAGGTATGCTATGACAAGTGTTCTACGCGGAGTGATAGTGTGTTTTGAGAGTTTCTTGTGCTGTTTTTTTTTGGTTTTTTTTTGCTTATCCCTCCATACATTGTACGGTGGGGATACTATGTCGTCTTAACTCTTTCTCCTATGGGGATCTTAAATTAAAACAAATACAATTGATGTGAGCGTGTTGTGTGAATGTAAATGTTTGGGGCAAATGTGAGAGAAAAAAGAACACTTGTTTCTGGTAATTTAGAACATTTTTTTTCAGTAAAATTAGACGGTACATAATGCTTCTTTGGCATAGTTGGTGCATATCATTGAAACGCAATAGCAGTTTCTTGACGATTTGAATAGCAATATCGACAGAATTATAGTATTAGCATTATGTGCCAAGTTTTCCATAGACGATGACGAAGAGATTCGAAATTAAGTTGTATCACGCTCCGCTAGGGAGCAACTAATTTTGCCACAAACATTAGCTTAGTAGAAGTTGTTTAGGTGAGGTGTAAGGGTTTAGGCCTAATGGGGGAGTGGTGACCCCCTGTGGTATGATTTATTGAGAATACTTCGTACATTTGATATGGAAAACTTTTGAATAGTAGGCTTGGGTATCAAACTGGATCAAAAGATGCTTCGCTCCAAAATACGTCAATTGGACCCAACTAGATGTACCAGATGGCGACTGGACATGGATGCTACCAGGAACTCTACTTACCATACATGTGAGTATGCTCTTTTTCTCTTCTTTAAATAAGTTCATATGGATGGTTGCGCAAACATATGATGAAAATCCGACATGTAGAACTTTTATAATACAGGTTTTTAAAAAAGTGATAATTTTTGCCAAAAATTCGGTCCGGAAGTACTTTGACGACATAATTGCGTAACGCCTTGGCTGGTATTTATGATCTTGGTATCAATGGAAAGATGAAACCCTATCCTGTAATATAGTACCAAACAACTAAATTTGAGCGTACCAATTACATAATCAAAGGCATCCCTTGGAAGATGTAGGCCCGGGATGCAGGAAGGCGTTGGTTAATTTACACATATGATTAAAAATCTATCTGGCAAGACAAGACATTTACAGCTTAGAACTTACGTGGAATGGCAAAAAAAAGATGAGATTTATTATACTTATCATATCTGCATTATTCTTTATTTAGCATAGATAAGTTTTTCAGCATAGATAGTTTTGAAAACAAGCGTTAAATTTCAAATACGTGAATATTTTTTTTTTCCGGCTGAGTGAGCATATTTAAATCAAAATCTACTTAGTTGATTTCATTTTTTATACACGTAGTATAAACTATCGTTGAAAACTCCTTATCTGAGATATGATGATCTGATATTTGTGCCCGGGTAACCTGGTTACCCGAGTTCCGCAGTTTCTGGAGGAGACCCTGTGTGAGACCAAAAATTAGCAAAAATGGGTAAAATAATACCCTATCTGAGATTATAAATCTACCACATGTGTTCGTATGGATAGACTCCGGGACCATACATGTTCAAATGCTAATGCGTGTGGTTATCCGGTCAGAATACCCAGTTAAATTAAGATGAAGATTTAGATCAGCTTTCTTGGATCTTTTTTTTTCAAATTAAGTATGACACATCTTCATAAAATTCTTACAAGAAAGTGAATAGGTGTTTCGTTTCTTTCTGCAGGTGCCGGTTGTTGGTTTTCAAATTATTTCATCAGGAGACGTAAACTTGAGACGCATACGTAGGCCTGCATTTGCAAGACATCTCATTATTCTGATTTACAAGTGGACAAAGACACGTGACTGACCATAATCGTCGGGTCCATAAACTGGTCCGAAATACTGCTCTGTACTGCGATTTTCAACTCCTGTGTCAGCATCATTCAATGCAAATGAGTTTATGAAGAGTGTACTTATTTTGATATTTAAATGCAATCAATATATACCGAAGTGCCATGATCGTTATTATAACATAACGCAGGAGAACTAAACGAAATGAATGAAGATGACAAACAAAGTGATCAAAATGAAGGACTTCATTTCATTCAATGCGTGGTAAGTTTACAGTCAAGTTAAGCCGTGTGGTTCCCCTGTACGAACATGACGAATAGACTCCATCATGGGGTATGCATGTTATGCAAGTACTTGTATGATTGATTAATTGATTGATTGATTGATTGATTGATTGATTGATTGATTGATTGATTGGTGGGGATGTTGAAAATCATTTGGGGTAAAATTTATTTTATTAACAAAGACATTATTCCTGAGAATGATCAGTTTCTTTTATATGTATTTAGATAAGAACTAGCATAAAATAAAACGCTTTTAAACTGTTATCCTTTAAACTGTGGTTCTGATTATTTTGATCAATGAATGTTCAGTTGTCAACTATACTTCGACACACCCTGTAGAATTATGCAAATTATAAAACAAATCTGTTTATTGTCTTTGACTGAAATTTTAGAACAAACTCAATGTACCACACTAGACGTACCAAACTAGATATACCATGCTAGATGTACCAACCTAGATGTACCATGCTAGATGTACCAACCAAGATGTACCAAACTAGATGTACAAAGCTAGATGTACCGATCTAGATATACCAAGCTAGATGTACCAAGCTAGACGTACCAAGCTAGATGTACCAAGCTAGACGTACCAAACTAGACGTACCAAGCTAGACGTACCAAGCTAGACGCACCAAGCAAGACGCACCAAGCTAGACATACCAAGCTAGACGTACCAAACTAGACGTACCAAGCTAGACGTACCAAGCTAGACGCACCAAGCTAGATGCACCAAACTAGACGTACCAAACTAGACGTACCATACTAGACGTACCAAGCTAGATGTACCAAGCTAGACGCACCAAGCTAGACGCACCAAACTAGACGTACCAAACTAGACGCACCAAACTAGACGTACCAAACTAGACGTACCAAGCTATACTTACCAAGCTAGACTTACCAAGCTAGACGTACCAAGCTAGATGTACCAAGCTAGACGTACCAAGCTAGACGTACCAAACTAGATGTGCCAAACTATATGTACCAACCTAGATCTACCAACCCAGGCGTACCAAACTAGATGTGTCAAACTAGATTTACCCAACTAGATGTTCCAACTGACATGTACCAAACTACACGTACCAACTCATAGGTTTACGGGGGAGATACAAGACTCGCCGCCATAAAATTTGGGGTATTCGGGTTTTGCCTATGATGCATCGCATCCTGGCATATTGCGTGATTATCGAAATCTCGAACACACCCCTTGCGTGTAGGTTGGCGTATCATTCGCCCAAAGAATCAAGTTGCACGGTTTGTCTCGACGTGCAACCGAATTTCAACACTTGGGGTTAAAATTGGTGGGATCCAAGTGGACCCAAATACCCCCAATGGCTCAGGATGCTATTACATGGGCAGGTATACAAAGTCTGGTATCTCCACTGTAAATCTATGACCAAACTGGATGAACCAAACTATATGTACCAAACTAGATGTACCAACCTGTATGCACCAAACTAGATGTACCAAACTAGATGTACCAAACTAGATGTACCAAACTAGATGTACCAAACTAGATGTACCAAACCAGATGTACCAAACCAGATGTAACAACATAGGTGTACCAAACTAGATGTACCAAACTAGATGTACCGAACTAGACGAACTGATGAAGAAAATATACTAACCTAGATGTACCAACCCAGATGTACTTAACTAGATGTTACCATCCTAAATGTACCAACCTAGATGTACCAACCTTGAAGTACCAAACTAGATGTACCAAACCAGATGTACTAAACTAAATGTACCAAACCAGATGTACTATACTAGATGTAACAACCTAGATCAAACATTTCAAAATATTAATATTTTTTGTAAATTTGTAGGCCTACGATTTCAGAGGTGTCGTGCTGTTGTGTTGTGCTGGTATTAAATTGTTTAGTTTGCGGGATGGATTTTATTGGAGTATGTATATTATTAGTATTGGCAATGGAGAGGATGAAGGAGTATGATTATATGGGCATGCATTCTAGTGTAATTCAAATGTTTATTAGTGCTCTCCCTTTGTGAACTTGCATTTGGATCAGTAAGAATGAGTGAGTGCTCTCACGGTATCCTTCGCCCTGAGGGTAGACTCCCGGTATTTCGCCTGCAGCCAATCTTAGTAATCGTTGGTCATATATTTTTGTGTATTTTATTTATTATTGTAATCTTAAGAGTGCAATGTAAATGCACTTAGACCTTGTTTAAGAATAAGCGCACTATAAAGGTAATATATATGTATGTATGTATGAGTGCATGACGTTATTCAGGTGTGAAGGGTGTGTCAGAATTTGTATATCACTGATAAAATGAACGTATCAGTCGGGTATATTACATAGGTATTCTAATATTCAAAGTTTTGTACAGGCTCCTTAGGTACTATACCTTAGGGGTAGGCTGCCGGTACTTTACCTGCGGCCGTCAACACTTCCTGCTCTGCAGTAGTTTGTATTTTTATTTTTTTTAGCTGAATATTTATCTTTATATCTTTGAAGTACAATTTTATTATTATTTTAAAATAGGCCTATCAATCCAATTTTCATGAAGTTATTTTATTTATTTTAATTCGCATATAGTATGTAATTTTTTAAATCTGTTTGTAATGTATTTTTGTGTAGAGGGCCCTAATGGAAAGCAGTGCCGGTACACTGATAAGGATACCCTCTTGAGAGATGTCAATAAATAGAATAAATAAAATATATCAAACCAAATGTTCCAACCCTGAGGTACCAAACTAGACGTACCAAACTTGACGTTAGATGTATTGCCGAAGAAATGTTCTAAGCCTGGTTCCCTGTTCATGGCCTTGTTTAAGAATACGCACATTATAAATATAATATGTATGTATGTATGTAAATGTATGAGTACATGAGGTTATTCAGGTGTGAAGGGTGTGTCAGAATTTGTATATCACTGATAATGTGAACGTATCAGTCGGGTATATTACATAGATATTTTAAGTATCAAAGTGTTGTTCAGGCTCCTTAGGTACTTTACCTTAGGGGGTAGGCTGCCGGTACTTTACCTGCGGCCGTCAACACTTCCTGCTCTGCAGTAGTTTGTATGTTTAGTTTATTCTAGCTGAATTTTTATCTTCATATATATTTTTGAAGTATATTTTTAATATTATTTTAATATAGGCCTATCAATCCAATTTTCATATAGTTATTTTATTTATTTTAATTCGTATATAGCATGTAATTTTTTTAATATGTTTGTAATGCATTTTTGTGTAGAGGGCCCTTATGGAAAGCAGTGCTGGAACACTGATAAGAATACCCTCTTGAAAGATGTCAATTAATAGATAGATAAAATATATCAAACCAAATGTCTCAACCTAGAGGTACCAAACTAGACGTACCAAACTTGACGTTAGATGTATTGCCGAAGAAAATGTTCTAGGCCTGGTTCCCTGTTCATGGCCTTGTTTAAGAATAAGCACACTATAAAGATAACTGTTGATAATATGTATGTATGTATGTATGTACGTATGTATATGTATGAGTGCATGACGTTATTCAGGTGTGAAGGGTGTGTCATAATTTGTATATCACTGATAATGTGAACGTATCAGTCGGGTATATTACATAGATATTTTAATTTTAAATAGTTTTGTACAGGCTCCTTGGGTACTTTACCTTAGGGGTAGGCTGCCGGTACTTTACCTGCGGCCGTCAACACTTCCTGCTCTGCAGTAGTT